>PQWD01005210.1:25025-73060 GCA_019425675.1 Leucinodes orbonalis | reverse complement strand
TGTTTTCCTTCACCATAAGAGCGTTTCATATAATATCGCAAATTCAAAAATACATTGACACGTGCATCAATTAAACCTGCACCCTCCACATCGTGTGTCTCAAAAGGTTCTTCTCATTATAATCAGCCTATAACGTCCTACAGCAGATACAGGCTTTCCCACACTGGACGACATGAGTACATGTGTGAGATAACATTTTATATTCAAACTAGGAACCCGCCCATGCTTCGCACGGGTGCAATGATGATATTCGTAATAGGCACGCTTCCAGCCTGCCCGGTCGGCCAGTAGCGGCGCAAACGCTACGTACCGCAATTTTTAAACCTGTAATATCTTCGGAAATTTTCATTTAAATCATAAGATGTAAAAGGCCATATAGATCTTTATTAAATCAATAATTTATTTAGGGTATTCAATTGGATAATGATTATTGCTGTATTTGGTAAAATTGCTTCGAAAATTTGCCATTATTTGTTGTAGAAAATAAATGCAAAAAAAAATATTATGGGATATCTATCAGAGATAGACATATACCATCGCGGAGTTTTCAGTACACCTTTTCAATGTTTTCAATACTTTTCGTAGGGTTCAGCCTACGTTTGAAAGTAAGCGACAAAAATGAAATTATTTTTGACATTGCATTAGAAACCTCAAAAATAACAGTATTTACCTACATTGTAACGGACGATTTTATATATATATATATATATATATATATATATATATAGAAGAAGGTTTATATATATATAAACCTTCCTCTTGAATCACTCTATCTATTAAAAAACCCGCATCAAAATCCGTTGCGTAGTTTAAATGTATTAAGCGCACATAGGGACAGAAAAAGCGACTTTGTTTTATAGTATGTAGTGATAAATGTTTTTTTTGTGGCGCTAAATGGAATAATCATTTTAAGATTTGTAGTACCTATCCTTATACATTTGTATTATTAGTGCCATATTTAGCTCGAATAGCCAATCAAATGAGGCTATTTTCAAACAGAACAGTGAGCTGTTATGTTTCATCACGGTTATTTTCTACGACCATAAAATTACACTAGCCTATCATTACTTTTATCGACCATACTATATCCGGCCCAATAAGGCGCAATACGTTGTTTCGAGTATAATGTAATTTAGCCTGATGACCATTACGAGATCCAATTCAGGCAGGCGATTTCGTTATAAATGTAGAAGTTATTACAGCCAATATCGGGTTACAGCCCTTATAATTTAAAGAAGGCTTATAATTTAAAAGCAGTTAGAGTTATAAGTCAATGTAGTTTAAGGAAAATGCCAATAGATGGCGCTGATTATTTCAGATTAGCTAACGGCCTTAGAAATATTTCCTAGCTAACGGCTGAAAGGCGGTGTTAAGATTTTTCTAAATTAGGTACACAGTTACTTTACAACCAGTGTTGACGAAATATCAATACATAGACTAATGATAGTTGACTTCGTAAATTAGTATCGATACTATCTGATAGCTCAGTTAAGAGCAATAGTATTGTTGATACACTGTAATACTATCGGTAGACGATAGTAACATAGCTCAATATAGAAATGACTACAGAGAGTATCGATAAGATCAGCTCTTTAAATTACACCAATTATCGATAGTATAGATCGTGGCAATATTATTGGGAAAAGATTAAATATCGATGGTGCAAAACTATCTAGAGTTGGTGTATTATTGAAAGTTTAGTATAGATTGAGCTAAGATACAGTATAGCAATACTATTGCACTAGACTAATTATCGATACTATCGATTGGCCGATCGATACTATTGCTTTTGTCAAACTTTCGATGGACTATCGAGCGGCAACACTGTTTATTAGTTATTTTTAATGTATTATATATCTACTTTTTACTATATTTTATACACACAACGCTGAAATAATTTGAAGTACTATTTCAGTAATTAATTTTATTTAATTTTTTTGTCATTATGTTATATTAACAATGCGAAGAGAATCCGTAGTTTTTGATTGGATTTTTAGCCAAACCAAACACGTGATTGTTTGAAAAATACTTTGTCCGAATGTATTTATTTATTTAATCTTTATTGCACACATAAATTATGTACAAAGGCGAACTTAATGCCATGTGGCATTCTCTACCAGCTAACCTTTGGATATGCAGAGAAAGACAAAATGGTGCGGCGAGAAAAGAAGAGAAAAGAAAAAAAAAATTAACACTAGCAAAAACACTAAAAATAAATAATATATATTCATAATTATATATATGTATATAAATTAAAATAATAAATAAACATAAACAAATATATATTAAAATGAATACATATAATACGTAACAAAAAAGCAATAAATGTATCATTACATAAATTATTTGAATTTTTGGTTCTTGAATATGTTATGTACCAATCATCAAATCAAATCAAATCCCAGTAACTTGATCTCTGTAATTCTTGCTAGGAAACAACGGGTTGTTTTTAACCTGCTATTAGGTAAATATTCGCTTCACGAACACTCTTATTTGCTTTGGAAGTTGAATGTTTATTTAGGTATGAATGTTTGTTTAGTCGTGTCCAGAAACTTT
Source organism: Leucinodes orbonalis (assembly GCA_019425675.1). Classification (NCBI taxonomy): domain Eukaryota; kingdom Metazoa; phylum Arthropoda; class Insecta; order Lepidoptera; family Crambidae; genus Leucinodes; species Leucinodes orbonalis. The sequence goes on along the minus strand of PQWD01005210.1, from coordinate 70,504 downwards.
ACTGTAATGTTTACGCTTTTAATTATTCACGTCATACTATTTTTTTCGTTGTCATTGTTTAACTAATTTATTATAAAAACGCACCATACTTAATTAATATTAAAGATTGTCAACAAAGCATAACCTAGGCCTTCCAAGATCATCTCAGAGGTAAGGGGAGTAGCTGAAAACAGCGACGCTCGGGATTGTTCTCGTTGCAAACTCAGCTGAGCTCCTTCCCTTTATTTCATAGTACTTGGTTTTATATTTTTTTTTTGTAAATGTTTAAAAAGAGACAATAAATATATTCTTATTCTTAAGTATTATGGTATTGGATTTTTCGGTATTTATTTTATTACAAAACTATGTTATTCCGTTTTTTAGTAGGTTCCTATATTACAAGCTTAAATGCGTAGATGTCTGTGAGTACTTTTTTACTGAGCAAATCTCCTAATCTAACTAGTTTTGCAAGAATTTTAAATTTGATATTGTAAGACGAAACTTAAAGAAAAATTGTAACAAGTTTGCATTCCAATGCACAGTCGAACTGCAAAAAAGAGACCACTGCGGGCTGTCCCTATTATCATACATCGGAAAAAAGTCTGGAAAGTTCTGTCAAAGTTTACTTTTTAGCAGACCGCACTCGAACCAATCAATACCATCGGCCTCGGTTTTCAGTAACTGCAGACGAAATGCATGAAAAATTTTTCGATTCCAAAACACACTATTTCATGTTATTGCATTTAAATAGTTTTATATTTTATGTCATAAAACCAACAAGTAATTATACCGCTATAACAACAGCCGTAAGATATAACTAGGTGGTAGGCTTGATACTGAGTCGTCTAGGTAGGTACCACTGCAGTGTCAGATATCGTCCCGTGAAACAGGAGTGTTTTGTGTTTCGGGATGAGGGCACTGTAGCTAATAAAATTACTGAGTATAATAAACCTAACATCTGTTGTCTCTAGTGTCGGGCGCAGTACGGCGTTGACGGAGAAGAGTAACTGTCTATCAATTGTTTGTCTCCTTCAATGCCGCTCTGTCATGATCAGGCATATCACTTACCATCAAGTGAGTATCTTGACCATTCTGTACACTTAAATATAAATAGATCTGGAATTCGACATCTACCTTTCAGCCTCCCTTTTAGAATTATGAAGCTGAAATAAATAATTATAAAATACCTACAGAAATTTTACTATAATGAACAGGACCAAGCCCCAATTTCAGAAAGAAACACTATTTATACTGAATTATAGAAAATATGTAAAATTCATTATTTAACTAGCGGAAACCTCGTATTTTGTTTAGTAGGGAACAAGAAAAGACAGCTTAGACCCTTTTATTTCGGACTAGCTTTTGCCCGCGGCTTCGCTCGCATTAAATTCGGGATAACACGGTACTTTCATTTATCACTATACATAGGATTTCCCTTCCCTCCAACTTTAAAGGTTTCGGGGTAAATTTCAGATTTTTTTAGCATAAAATATGTTATAGTGAGCTAACCTTAAAAGACAGACATATGCTGTTGCAGACTTTTTTGTAGACCTTTAAAAGAAGAACAATACTCTCATACATGACTTTTGTGTAACTATAACCGTTTACGCAGCGTACGCAGCGGAAGCTCCAAGTATGAAAAAATACCCCCGATTTTGAAACAATTTTCATTGCTGCTCCGCTTCTATTACTCGTAGGTAATGATATATAGCCTATAGCCTTCCTTGATAAATAAGCTATCTAACACTGAAAGAATTTTTCAAATCGAACCAGTAGTTCCTGAGATTAGCGCGTTCAAACAAACAAACAAACTCTTCAGCTTTATATATTAGTATAGATTGAAACCAGTAAATGTCACGGACAGTAAAATCCTGACCTTTCACTTAAACAAGTTTAAAATCTCCAGGATTTCATATACCAGTGCAACTTGAGGTTCAAATATAATATTAATAATAATGGAACATTGCACTCAATATAAACCTTCAAAACTTCAATTTATTTTACTCATCTGACTATGAAGGTCCAATTTCATGAATATTTTAATGCATTACGCTCAACTGTTAATTATTGATACTATAAATATTGAGACGAAAATTACCTGAAACTTTGCTGTGTCGATTAATTAGTAGTTAATCTTTATTATTATATTGAAATACCGAGTATTTTTGATAAAGTTCGCGTCTTTTGTAATTAAAAAATATCGTTTTAATGGATTAAGGAATTCGTTACTAAAATGTAATATGATCTAATAGCAGTGAGACTTATCAATGATTTCTTCAGTATACAGAGAGGTCTACAAACAAACAGTTATGGAAAAAAAAACAAGATCTTACTTGGATTGATTAAAATTACATTAAAAATTTAAATCTGATTATGAACTTATCTCGTACATAATATTATATTCATTTACAATCACAATAAAAAGACCACAAAAACGGATGTGGTATTGTTATTATAGGAGGCCCACTATCTTTGATACTTTTTTAATTATTCTAGAAAAATGTATTTTAAATAACTCATGTTGTGCACCACGAATAAGTATGTGGTTTAGGTATTATTAGGAGACTCACTATACATGATACTTTTACAATTATTCAAGAAAAAGTACATTTTCATTTACTTACTTTGTACAACATGAACGGTGACAGATGCCGCTTTTGCATTGGCTGGTACGCAGGTATAGTTCCCAGCATGTTTTGGCTCCGCTTTGCCGATCATCAGCTCACTCGTTTGCCGCCCGTTGTGAACGTTGACTCCATCTATGACAAAAATAATGGTTATTTACAAAAGTTTACAAAAATGAGTTCATATTCTTCAGAAAAAAACAATTTCAGACGACTAAGAGAGATGTTTAAGGAACCGATTTCTGTCATCTATTTACAGGTAGATGTTAAGATGCATCATGACGTTCCACAAACAATATTCGTAATTTTTTTGTGGCGGTCATTTTGAAGCGATTTACAACGTAGTTAAGAAAACGTTTAAATATGCAAAATAAAAATCTGTTTTATGCTTTGAAAACACTAAATTTATATTAATAAAAATAATATTTGCACTAGGAGTGAAAAATCAGTATAAAGTACTCTTTAAGTCTAAAACTAAAGAGAATGTTCATAATACCGTATGATGTTAAAACACATTGACGGATTCTCAAATTCAAACCGAATGAAAACAGAACTAAAACAAACAGAAAAGAAAGTCTTTGTCGAAGAGTTTCCTGAAGAAAAATACGCAAATACATTCGACCCACTTTTTTAAGAAGCTGTCGTCTTTTATTCTGCAGACTTATTGTTCAATCTTCGGAAAGGAATTAGATGCTCAGAAAAATGCTGTAGGAGCTAGAACTCTTTTGTTTGATAATGGATTGTTGGTATTGGCGGAAGCTTTAAAGGATGCTACTATTGAATAAATTAAAGGCGTTGAATTATGTACTAATAACATTTTCTGATTTTACACAACAAACATTATTTTAACAGTCTTCGTTTAATAAAATTCAACAACATTTCCTTGAAGCATTTTCAAACCCACGACCTTGAAATTTGAGTAAGTGATTGACGAATAATCTAGTCTAGTCAACAACAAACATGTCCATAACAAAAATAAATCGCTTTGACAAAACGTTATATATTTAATGTGACGCCCCGCTGTTATGTCATTAGAACCGGCTACGTTTTCAGGATGGTAGTCGTTAAAAGCGACCATTCCACGCTGGGCACACTAGGTGGGCTATATCTCAATCCCATGGGTGTCCAGTCCATATGTAAAAGTCGACTGCAATAGATTCAAGGATGTGTGCAGGTAAATTAAAAGTTTTTACTATCAATAGTTTCCTTTAACACTGATATTCACTTAATAACAAAAAAAACATATAAACTTACTCAAATCATAGTTGATCATCCGATTTTCGAAGTACCAAAATACGTATGACGGAGGCTCAGTAGACCTCTTCACGACGCACACTAACCGAAGCATGGAGCCTTCGTGAATTATCTTCTCGGATTCGCCAACAATTTCTGCGTATGCGGCTGTGTGAAAAAATAATGTCAATATTAGCATAGCACTTATCATAAAAGAAATAACAATAAAAAGGAGTAAGTAGGCAGGGACAGCACCCCCTAAAAATATATCCAAATTTAACCCAAATCATTGCGACTTTATATAACAGAAATGACAAATCAAAATTTCAGGTAATTAAACTAGTTAAGAAAAAAGGTAAGATTGAGGTGTCACACCCCATCACACATGATTATGTCAATATCTACACTTATAGTAAAGTTGATAAACTGTAATGAATTCTATCACCTAGTTAACGTCAACAATATTTGTGTTTTTTTCTTAGTCCATCTAAATAAAAGGAAAAAACTTGTATGTATAAACTTACCAACAAGAACAAGTTTGAAAAATATACTTGTAGGCGGATGAGTGGGCACTTGACACTCATAGTAGCCGGCATCAGCCGATGTAGCAAAACGTATATGCAACGCCCAATCCTGGAATAGACAATATACTTTTAACACGAATAATTACCAAAAAAAACTAAACTGTCTTGTATTTAATCGGTGTTAACAATAAGTTGAGTCGCTATGTTGAGTATATATACTAGGTGTTGAAGTAATCAAATAAATAAATATGGTAAAAATTGACGATGGTACATTCCACTTGGAAACGACTGAGATCAACTTAGAATTGAAGTTTGTAAGAATTGTCTGCTCTTCAAATAATACTGTTTACTACTAGTTCTGGTAATGCATTAGCGTTCAAAAATTGTTAAAACTTTTTGTGAATTTATTGAAGTTTGTAATAGACTTGAAATGACGTTGGAAGCAATAACACTTCATATTTATATGGTAACTCTGCACCGGTCGAATTCAAACAATCTGAAACCCAATTCGACTCGCCGCTAACTTGGTCGTTATGAGAAAATTGTACGCACAAATCTTTGGTTTCTTGAATATTATATAATAACGGCCGTAATAAGGTTTGTTTTCAAACTCATTTTATATTTTGGAAAAAAATAAGATATTTGGCATGGTATCTTTTAGTTTTATCGTGATCTGATGCAGATATTTTGTATGGTGATCTGAGTACGAGATTTCGTGTTTCAATGGATAGGTCTTATTTAGATCGTTAAAAACACCTCGATAATCTGATTGTTCCTTGACCTGACTTTCTTTTGGTTCATCATCACCATCAGCTCGTTAAACGTCCCCACCGAGGAACACGACCCTACCCGTAAGTAGTAAATAATCTAGACGTCCACGCGGGCCCGGTGCTGATTGGCCGACTTCATGCAAAACCTTTGAATCTCTTCGCAAGCGTGCGTAGGTTTCGTCACGATGTTTTCGTACAATTACTGCCCCTTTCTAGATTGGAAGGCAACAGTTCACACCAATGAGCAACCGACGCCTTTGCTAATAAGTGAAAAACTTCATCTTCGCTTTAGCGACGCTCCCAAGATCCAAATAATTGTTTGTCAACATTGCAATGCGATTAGTGTTTGATCGGCCGATTATATATTACCCTGATTAACGTAATTTGACTGAACAAGCTGCTAATATATTCAATTAACCTCGTTTATCTTGTGTGATTCCGTCAACGTTAATTAATATGGTATCAATTACTAATACCTGTTAGTCCCTAACTGTACTTATTAATTTAATATTAATATTGCAGAGACCATCGACTAAATAGTAGAAAATATAAATTATTCAAATTCTAAAGTTGTAGTTATTTGTTAACGATGTGTTTTATTTTGTGTTATGTTTTACCGCAGTGCCAGATGTCGACAGTCGGAGTGCTTTTGCGTGAAATTTTTAATATTATAAATTAAAACATGAAAGTTGACAAGGGACTGTCAACAGTAACTAAAAACCTATTAATTAGTACTTATGAAAAAATAGACACTTAAAAGACTGCCTAGTAACATATAAAATAATAATAATAATAAGTTTACTCTCACCATAATCACAAGCTTACAAACATAAATTACAACACAGTAAATAAAATACTTATGGTGGGTTGACACCCGACTAGGATGACTCCTGTATTTCAGGTTATCAACCCTCCACCTCTTACAGTGATCCTTTTTAAGAATAATATCGTAGCATTCATAATTAAAATAAATTGTGTATAAAATAAGTACATCTACACAACAAAAATAAAAACACATTGTAGGGTATTTTGAAAACACAGAAGGTTACCTATCTAACCCACTGTGTTTTCAGTATATAAAAAAAACTGAAATACCACCAAATCATCTTACTTAAAAGCCATACAAATTTTCTAATATGTAGAATTGATTGCAATTAAGGTGAGAGTAAGGCTGTGTAGGTTCAGAAGCGAATGAGTTTTCTTGTAGAGCTAACTCTACAAGAAAACTCATATCTTTTTCACATCGCAAACCTTATGTGGTCGTTTTTGCAAAATTTAACATGAAATATTTTCGGTGTGATATGTATTATTTCCGTACATTTAGATGTAGTTGTCCCTTTGGGAAGTGAGTTTCCTTTGTGCTTATAAAATTAGATCTACACAAAGGACAAAGCGTGTTGTGGTGACAGCTAGCTTTACGATGCAGATTATCATGCTGCGACATAATAGTATATTCAGTATTACGACGTAGGAATGAGATGTTGAACATCGACATATATATACGTGGAAGCCCTATAATTACTGGATCTGGAACGTATCACGAAAATAATAAATTTAACCAAAAAAAAAGTAGTTGTTAACGACCACTTCCCAGGGATAGCTAGGACCATTCGACTTACGTGTATTTCGAAGCACGGAGGGTTTGATATTTTTTATTTTAGGTCATCCATCTGATGATGATGAAAAATAATATTTGCTATACTAGCCCAATGACCAACCATTCCTCCAAGGAATGCATTACTTTTTTCAATTTTAAATGATCATAATTAAGCTCAAGTGTCAAAAACTCTAAACCTTCTTACGTCATTCGATGATTTTTCTTTATTCTAAAGTAGCAACCCATCCAACTTATAAAAGTGTCCTTTAAATAAATAAATCCGCTAGTTCTCAGATTTGATAATCAGGTGATTCAATTATTTTTTATCACTTAAATTGTGAAATAATACCTTAATCAAACACTTCGATCATTCGGGTTAACAAACTTTCATTAAATTAATGAATTCTGACATTCACTTGCCAAGTTTGGATTTCTATCAAACGGGAGAGCTTTGCATTAGTTAAACAAAGCTGACCATCCAGTGATTTGTGCCAAGTTGTAATTTAGTTAGGCATGCCAATCCGCCAATCGTAATATCTATTGAACGACGTTTAAACACAAATATAAACTTTATGATATAAAATGTTACATAATTGATTTCTACGATTTCAAGATCGCAGGAAAGATTGTTTTATGGCGTAGCTTACTGTAACTAAGGCCATGTAACTTTCTTATTTAATTAATTTTTATAAATAACAATCATTGTGCGTTTTATTAATTTTTTTTTAAATCTTGTTAAGNAAGATATTTATAGGGAGCTAAACTTAAAAGATACATATGCTGTCGCGGACTTTTTGTAGACCTTTAAAAGGGTAACAATACTCTAATACATGACTTTTATTTATTTATTTATTTTAGGACAGTTTACAAAACATACACTTATTACAGAGGACAGATGGCGCTGCCGTCCATGTAAACATCGGCTCTGTATATTTTTTGCTTTTAAAAATAATTAAATACATTCAGTTGATGTAAATGTTAAATAAAACATTAGAGAAAAGTGCAACAAATATCTTCAAGTGATATCTTCAAATAATATCAAGTGAATAACCAATTATGGGACAGCGAAAATAGTGAAAGTACATAGATCCTAAACCGAAGTATTCGTGCATTGATTAGTGAACTGTGACTGTGATTTTAACAATAAACTGCCTGAGTAACAGTGTTCCCTACCAGTATAAAATAATATCCTCAAATAAGAACTTAAAGTGGTAAAGTAATCAGATAACCTTTTATTTTTCTCAAGTGACGGTACGTTGTGAATATCTTTTATCAAATTCACCGATTCAAACTTGTAAAGAACTGACACTCGACTGACTAGCACTGTGAGTAAACCGAACACTTAAAATTTGACGAGAGATTCAAGCGTGGGTTCAAATCCCAAGTGACAAAGACTTTTTTCATATTTAATTTAGTGATTACTACGAGTATAATGGAAAATAAGACATTTTACGCTGAAGATCACATCACGTTTCGTAAAATATTTCCAAGATCGAGATCAGAAATAAATTTATCTTTAAGTAAGGACTATGACAACAGTAATTTATTTAACTCGACAATGGTTGATGTACCATCACTCAATAATGATACATACACAGATGACTTAAATCAAGAACTAAAAACATTAAAATTAAGAATGAAGAGCGCGGACGAGGAAATAGACAGATTAAATATAGAAAATATTGAGTTAAAAGCAGTTCTAAATGAACAAAGCAAGAAAATTGAACTATTAAAAACTTTATGTATTGATAGGACACCAACAAAAGGAAAACAACTCGCAACTCCACTGCGCAGAGTTTTATTTATGCACTCAAATATATCGCGGTCCTCTCCAATACATCTAGATAAAAGCGTTTGTTTTAATTCTGATCGAAAAATATCCTGTAAAACTCAACAAAAACCAAAGATAAGTAATGATACAAATAAAATTCTGGAACACTTACCGACCAAAAGCCCCGTACCTTGTAATATGGATATAAATCTCACAGTAAAACAATACTCAAAACAAAAAAAACAAGTGATAATTATCTCGGACCACCAAGGTCATGGGGTCAGAAAATTTTTATCTAGCCTTATTGGTCCTGAGTATCAAGTCACAAGTTACCTAAAACCCGGGGCAGCGTTAGGTGATATTCTTACTCAAGCAAAATCCGAAATTAAAAAATTATCAAAAAATGACTATATAATACTTTTGTGGTACAAATGATAAAAATCCTGACTACTTTCAAATCCGACTTAATTTATGGTTGAATTCTGTAACACATACAAACGTTATTGTGAGTGAAATACCTAAGAATATGTATTTAAATGAACAAAAATTGAATTATACTTTGAAATTTATTTGTAATAATTATGAAAATGTATTATTTATGAATATGAATTACAGTGTTCATTTGCCATATAAACGTGAATTTGTACTGAACTTAGCTAGATCTTTGTTAAAAGAAATTTTGTACTTAAATTATAAATTTAAACATGATCAATATAAACAACACTTATCACAGGTATCTAGCAAAAGGAAATATGTCGAGCGTTGCACGCAAACAAATTTGACATTAAATAACTACTATGACGAGTGTACCAATGATAATACTAATAATAATTCAAATAATTGCATATATTTCAGTGATAATAAATTAAATAATGATGACATTTCTGTAAATAATTGTGATAATAACATTAACAAAATTGACCATAATATCTGTAATAATAATAACATTTCTATAAATAATTGTGATAATGCCACTAAAATTAACCAAGTTAACAATTGTAATAATTTATTTCGTGTATAATAATCTATTTATTTTGCATCAAAATATCGCTGGTCTCATTAGTAAATCCGACATGCTTTTAGTATCTTTGAATGAATTGACTCAAAAGGGCAAAGCAATAGATGTTCTATGCATTACAGAACATAATATGACTGTGAATGATATTCAGATTCTAGATATATGTAACTATAAATTGGCTTCATATTATTGCAGACACAATAGACATGGCGGCGCATGTATTTTAGTAAAAAATAACCACACTTGTAGGTCTATTGATGATATAATAAACTATCAGTTCCAAATGTAATAGAGTGTTGTGCTATTGAACTAATTCAACATAAAATATGTGTTATATGCGTTTATCGTCCACCAAAAAACAATAGTATAAATATTGAATCATTTCTTTATAACCTAAATAAAATTTTAAATAAAGTTATAAATAATAACAAGAAAATAGTGTTGTGTGGTGACTTTAATATCGATATTTTAAAAACCACAAATTTCCCAATCCATCGACATGGTTTTTTGAATATACTTGCAAGTCATAATTTAAAACCTCATTTTCAAGTTCCAACACGACCAGTCAGTGGTAGGTGTATTGATAACATAGCACATAACATAAAAGGCTGTACTGGTGATATTATTGAACTTGCAGTATCAGACCATAAAGCTCAAATCATTAAATGTCCAGTAAAGAAAACATGCACCCTTAAAAATTGGTTTGTCATGAAACGAGACTACTCTGTTGAAAATAGGCTTATATTCAATAAATACCTTAAACAGCTTAGCTTCAGTGAAGTTTATGCTACAAATAACCCCAATTTAGCATTCACTAAATTTCATGAGCTTTTTAAACTAATATATGACCTTTGCTTTCCTTTAATTAAGATAAAAGTACACTCGCAGACTGTCCCTAAATGGTTAAGTAGGGGTATTAAACTATGTTGTAAACGGAGACGTGAACTTTTGTGGAAATATAGAACTTGCCCCAGTGTGAACAATAAAAATAAGTTTAAGTTATATTCTAAACGTTATAAAACCGTGATTAAATCGACTCAAAAAGCACAGAATAACTTTTATATGAAGACGTCCACTAATAAGTCCAAAGCAACATGGAATATAATAAATAAATCAAAAACTAATCTGCCTAAAGAAAATATTAATAGAATTAAATTAAACGACCGTGTTATTAGTAATCCCAATGAAATCGCGAATGCTTTTAACAACTTCTTTATTGACGAAGTTCAGGCTGATGTAAAAAATAAAAATAATTATGACATTCCACTTAATAATAACATTAATTCAATTTTTATACAACCGATTATTCCCTCTGACATTAAAAATATAATTAATACATTAAAAAATACTAATAGTGCTGGTTATGATAACATAATAACAAAAATTATTAAAGATGTTTGTGATATTATTTCTCCTATTTTGACATTTATAATAAATTTATGCATAGAACAAGGGATTTATCCAGAATGTTTAAAATATACTATAATTAAACCATTATTTAAAAAAGAAGACAATGAGAACATGCAAATATTATAGACCTATAGCTCTTATACCAATATTCTCTAAAATATTTGAAAAAGTTATTTATAATAGTCTTTACGGGTTCCTCGAAAAATACAATATTCTGACTCCCGAACAGTACGGCTTTAGAAAAAATAAATCTATAAATACTGCGATATATCATTTTCTTCATAAAGTTATTACAAACATTGATGGTAAAACTCCAACAGCCGCGTTATTTATGGATATGTCCAAAGCTTTTGATTATGTAGATCATAACATTCTTATGCGAAAATTATATGCTTATGGAATTAGAGGAAATATCTACGATTTGTTAAAATCTTACTTATCGGGTAGGAAACAATGTACTAGAATCACCAGAATGGATCTCAAATCAAAAATAGAAATGTTTTATGATTCTAAATACAGAGTGGTAAGGTATGGTGTTCTTGTTTACATAAACGGCATGCCTTCTGTAACAAGACATTGTATGACATTGTTTGCTGATGATAGCACTATCCTCTTTAGTAATAATGATTTGACAAATTTAAAAATTGAAATAAGTATGACATTGAAATCTATAATAAAATGGCTTGATAATAATAATCTTAAAATTAATTTAGATAAAACTGTTTTAATGAACTTTAGATTGAAAAAAAGTGATATTCCGAGGCTTCAAGTTGACTACAATAGCAAAACAATTAAAGAAACTGAGTCTACAAAATTCCTAGGCCTTCATATTGACGAAACCTTAAAGTGGAAACCCCATGTTGAGAATGTATGTAATAGATTAAGTAGATTTTCTTATGCTTTATATAAATTATCTAAAGTAACTACTGAGACCGCATTACTGACTGCTTATCATGGATACGTCGCTTCGACTTTGCGGTACGGCATAGTGTTTTGGGGAAACTCGACAAATAAAATTGATGTATTTAGAGCGCAAAAACAATGTTTAAGATCAATGTTCCAACTAAAACGAACTGACTCCTGCGTACCATTTTTTAAAAAACACAAAATACTTACTTTACCGTGTATTTACATATTCGAGTGTGCCGTTTTTGTTAAACAAAATCTCAATTTATTTGATTTTAGAACACGTGAGCGACATAAACATAACCTCTGTATGGTTGCATGTAAGTCTACACTTATGAGTCAAAGTTTTTTCTGCAATGCCCCACGGATATATAATAAGGTGCCAGAGTCAATTCGTAACGAAGATGACATATGTACCTTTAAAAGCAAACTCAATAAATTGTTAACAGAAAATGTTATTATGAAATTAACGCGTACCTACTTGACAAAAATGTGTGATTATAATATGAGATTGTAAATGAAATAAGAGTCCGATGTACTAATGAGCGCTATTTGACCATCTGTTTTCTGTTGTATGCCCGAGAGGCGGGACACAGTGTTTCTATATTATTTTTTAAAATGTACCATCTCTTTACCTGTGATTCACAATAAATACATTTTGATTTGATTTGATTGATTTTGATTACATTGACATATCATACGTCGATCTAACAAGTAGTGATGCCTTAATTACAAACTGCCACGACAAGCACAGCTGACATGGAAGCGTAGCAAAAAATAAAAGTTAAACAGAATTTAATGTAAATAACACACTTAAATACTAACCTAGAGTATAGGTTACAAGTAAGTACAACATTACAAAATTATGCTAAGACATAATTAAGACTGCCACTAAGAATATTAATCAACGTTCTTTTGAACGTTGTGAAATTACTATTAAATCGAGATCTGACTTCTGAGCTAAAGTTATAAACTGGCTCATCATTCATCAATCGGGAGAAGTGCGACAGGTTATTTTTAAAATGTTTATTTGAAAACAGTTTATAACGCGTAGTTCTATTGAGTTACGAGGTATATAGAATCTATTTGTTCCTAAAAGAAACGGCGTCTAAGGCGCCACCCAAGCACTTTATGCAAAAATAATTGATCTAGTAGCTGTCTACGTTTCAGTAAGCTAGACATATTATAAAAAGATAGGCGGTTCGTAGGAAAATTAACTTTTTAGACATGTTGTCTTGGAAAGCTAGATCGACACAAAATCGCTTTTGTATAGATCTATGCGTTTTTATATGGATGTCATAACGAGGGACAGACCGACTGCAGTATTCTAAAGAGGATCGAATTAGTGCATAGTAGATAAGAATTTTAGTTTTAGGTTGTTTGAAATTCTTTGTATTTCTAATAATAAAACCGAGAACTTTGAAGCATTTACTAACAGTTTTATCGTAATGAATATTAAAATTTAATTTTTTATCAAAGTATACACCCAAGTCACGGCTAACGGAAACCTCCCGCAATACTTGTTGCTCAATGTTGTATGTAAAATGGAAAGTGATTTTTTTTCTAGTAAACCTAATAAAGTAGCATTTGTTAATATTCAAGAAAATATTATTACTGTGGCACCAGTTCACAAGTCTATCAATATCATCCTGGAGAAGTAAACAGTCTGCATGATATGTCTCACAATTTTCAGGTCATCAGCGTAAAGGTAGAACGTGCTATGTTTGAAGCATTGTGATATATCATTAACAAATAGGTTAAAAAACAATGGCCCCAAATGGGAGCCTTGCGGAACGCCTGAAGGGACATCAAATAACTCAGAGGATTTACCGTCAATTACAACTCTTGATCTTCTACTGCTAAGATATGAACAACACCAGTTAAGAAGATGGCCGTGAAGTCCAAACTGAGAGGAAAGTTTAGAAATAAGAATGCCGTGGTCCACTCTATCAAAGGCCTTGCTGAAGTCAGTGTAAATGACATCAGCAGAGACCCGCGCGTCAACAGCAGTAACAAGGTCGGATAAGTAAGTGGTCAGATTAGTGCTCGTTGATCGAGAATTAACGAAGCCGTGTTGCTGCGGTATAAGATATTGTTTTACATGCCAGTAGATAATAGGGTACAAGAGAGATTCCAAAACTTTGCCAAAAACAGGTAGAATGGAAATTGGCCTGTAATTACTGACGTCAGATTTAGACCCTTCCTTGAACACAGGCACAATCAACGCCTCCTTCCACAACGATGGAAAGCGGCCTGTTGAAAAGCTTAAGTTATATATTAAACAAAGTGGTAAGGCCAATACCTCAGCACATTTTAACACAAAAAGAGAAGGTATCCCGTCTGAGCCGGCGCCTTTCCTCCAATTTAGTCTTTTTAAAGCACTTTCAACTTCACTCACGGTAAATGATAGTTTACTTAAAGTGGAAGTTATCGGTTCGCTAGAGTTGTTACGGATATCAAGACTGTTGATAGACTTACTCCTAGTGAAAGCAGATGAAAAAAATCTGCAAATAGATTACATGCATCAGCATTGCCAGTGGCTTTTTTATTGTTATAAAACATTTGGGGTGGATACGTGCTCTTATAGTTCTTTTTTTGTTTAATGAAAGACCAATACATTTTAGGGTTGGATTTAATTGAACTCTCTATAAGGGAAATGTAAGTAACGTAGCAAGATTTGGCTAAGATTAAAGTCCTTTTTTTGAGAATTTCGAAAGATATTTTATCCAAGGGGTTCTTGTATTTATGAAAAAGAACACGATATTTATTCTTCTCTTTAAAAGTCGTTTCAGATCTTGGTTATACCATACAGGATATTTGTGAGAATGGACTGCAGTTTTAGGAACGTGCATTTGAATAACATGTTTTAAAATCTTGTAAAAAATATCGGTCACTTCATCAATATCGTTTGCCTTAGAAAATGCGTCTTCCCAATTAATATCCTTGAGGTGAGTAATAATTTTAATGTAGTCAGCTTTGAAGAAATTATATTTATAGATCCTATCACTTGCAATATTTTTTGAACAAGTGTCGCTAGTCAAATCAAATTGTAGTGGTGGGTGATGTGGGTCAATATTACTAATAGGGGTACCACAACAAATTAAGTCACTTAACTTCAAGTTGCTAAGCACTAAATCTAGTATAGTATTATTGTGGTTCTTCACGTTATTATATTGTTTTAAATTATTAAAAGAGATAAAGTCCAAAAGAATATTATTGAGTTTACTATTAGAGTAAGAAGAGCCAATTGAGTATGAGGAATCAAGTGCTTGCCATGATATATTGCCTAGGTTAAAGTCGCCCGCAATGATTGAAGGGCCATCGTTCTCCAATACCTGACACGAGTTATTAATAAAACATTCTAGAATATTTTCTTTAATGGGAGATGGTAGATAAACTCCGCATACTTTTAATCTAACTGGCTTTTTATCTATGGTAATGTCGATACCAACCCACACGTCTTCACATTTACTCTCGAAATTGGACAATCGACACGAGTTGAATTTTTTTGATACTGCAATTAAAACTCCGCCCCCTGATTTATTACCATGAAAGCCACTAGATTTTCTATCGCGTCTATAAACAGAAAAATTCTCAGTGAAAAGTTCAGAGTCTAATATATCGCTACGTAACCATGTCTCACTTAAAATTAGAACATCAAAATCGTACAAAGATGAATTAATGTATATATCTAAGGTTTTTGTACAAATGCCTCTAACATTTTGGTAATAAAACCTGAGTGAATTCATTTGAATGATTGAGAAATTTAAATCATGAAAAACAATCAAGCAATTACTTATAAACACCTTAAATACATATTATGTTAGATTTTTTAAGACATCGATATCTCGCACAAAAATTGGTTCTGAGTTCTCTGTCTTCCTTAGAAAAATACGACCGCCACGCACCCACACAAATTTATAATTGAGTTCCTTAGCACGAATTCTAGCAGCAGCATGTAAACTCTTGTTATCGGGAGATAAATTCTCAGTCACAAAAACGGCAGATTTTTTATCGTCGATGCCCAAGGTACTGGTATTTAGCTTATCATTGGGGTTCATTTTGTTATGATTCAATATTGCAGCCAAAAGAGAATCCCTCAAACGCGGTGAGCTCAGCTTCAATAAGATTGATCGTGGTCTAGTGCTCTTGGCATCCATTTTCGCTATGCGCGAGCAATAAAGAATGTCCGAGTCGTCGATAGGACGACTAACAACTTTACCCAGTTGTTTAATAAGACTAATAATATTCTCCGATCGGTGTTCAGGTACACACTGGATTTCCAAATTACTAGAACGACTGAGCTGATCAATTTGTTTCAATCGGTAGCTTAAAGAATTAACCTCTTTTTTCAAAAAGTCATTCACTTTTTTTAAGTTCTTTAAATCTTCGTCATGCGTAATAACATTTGTTTTCAATATTTCAAACTGACCGTTAATGAAATCGATCCCGGATTTAATTTCAGAGAACTGGTCATTTAAATCCTGTAATCGCGAGTTGACCGATTTACTTATTTCACATACACAGCTCTGCATAGCTAATTTCATTTCTTCACGTATCATAATTCTCAAATCGGTCCGTGAGATGATTTCGGAAGATGATGATATGGATGGTACATCCAGCTTGTTTTGGAGTTTACGCCGAGTTCCAACGAATGTCATGTCCGCTAAGCCAGTGGGTGTAGAAGGCCTTACCGTAGAATCCGTATTGTTACCTTTTGGTTGCTTATTTAAGCAGCAAGGACATAGCCAGCAAGCCTTAAACTCGATTGTAATGTCGTCAGAGGGATGATAGTTTAAACACAAATAGTGATAATTATCCTTGCACTTTATACATTGTAAGTAATCTTCGTTGTCAATAAGCGTTCGACAGGCTGCGCATGCTCCATTCATTGTATTAGTGCTATTTAGTACGCATGCACCAAGATCCAGTAAGAGCGAGATGAGGCGGCCGAGATTTGCTTGCAAGAACGGGATGTCAACACTGTTCAAGTACACTCTCACTGAGTACGGAAAGTCGAGCAAATATACTACTCGAAGTGGGAACCACAGCACTCTGCACTAGAATAACAATCCTTCGGTAAATGAAGATAATGATTAAATTAGTTTATCCAACAATTAACTATTAACGTAAATTCACAGAAAAATTTGCAATGCGACTGCTTCCAACGACGCCCAACGCGATTTTACGAAACTTAACCGTTTACCAGCGTACGCAGCGGAATCTCCAAGTAAGAAAATTTCCCCCCGGATTTTGAAACATTATTCATTGCTGCTCCGCTTCTTTGCTTGTAGCGTATGATATATAGTCTATAGCCTTCCTCTATAAATGAGCTATCTAACACTGAAAGAATTTTTCAAATCGGACCAGTAGTTCCTGAGATTAGCGCGTTCAAACAAACAAACAAACTCTTCAACTTTATAATATTAGTATAGATTAACTTAGTAATTTAAGAAAAGTAATGTTTAAGCAAGGTCAAATAAGGGCTTTTTTTATTTTTTTCAATTTATTATTTACAGTTAGACTAGGTCAAAATCTTAAACAATAAACTAAATTGATGCACAACCACACTCAAAAAGTGTCCGCAGCAAAAGTCCGCCCATCGCGTCACTCGGGCAGAATTGTCATCGCTACATGTCATAATGACATAGTAGTAACTATCTTTATTTGATATAAACAAGGTAGGTATTTATTTATTTATAAAGGTGTGCTTACAGCTAAATAAACATAATCAACGTTTGTATTTACATTTTCATGAATAAGGTTCATATATGCAAGCCTTTTACATGCACACACAACATTGTTGTAGTTAGAGGCATTTAAGTAAGTATTGAGTTACATTTGTACATCACAACTCAAAAACAAACAATATTTTTCGGTTGCTTGTAGTGTGCTACGAGCTTTAGATTTTGTACCCTTTGACCGCCAATGACGCCTTAAGACGCCAGACACAATATATTTTCTATTGTGTCTGGATTCCCGGCGTTCAATGGGTTAATGACGTCTTAAGGTCAAAATTTTAAAGAATCATGTTATAAATATAACAATAACTCAAAGTATGTGTTTTTATGTTAAAAGTCTACATACAGTACGGTCAACACGCTCACTTGAGAGTAAATAATACGCTTGACCATGACAGAGCGGCATTGAAGGACCAACAACTGACAGACAGTTATTGTTTTCCATCATTGCCGCACTGCGCCCGACACCCGAGACAACAGATGCTAGGTTTCATACACCTGGTAATGGGACTAGCTACAGTGCCCTCGTCCCGAAACATACAAGTGCAAAACACACCTGATTCCCGGGACGATATCTGTCACTGCGGTGGTACCTACCTAGACGACTCAGTATCGAGTCCACCGCCCAGTAAGTGTCAAGCGGCTCGGACATCTTTCGATTGATTGTTGTTTATCTAAGGGGGATGGGTGGTGTTACTAACTGGTGAGCGGTGGCGGCTGGTGGGGAACAGTGGTCTCCCCTGTCTGCTGTCGCGGCGTGGCGGCCGACACCCACTCGCTGAACGGACCCGACCCGTTCGCGTTGATCGCACACACGCGGATCTGAAACCATTCACTGTTACACCTACTGTGATAGTGCGCTTCATCGAATAGTACTCATGTTGCTATGTAGGCACATCGTCATTGATACGGTACGATAAGACGGTCCCGTGGGTTTCGTTTATTCAGTTTTATTTTCACCGCTTTCAAGTTTAGGGCATGATCACAGACGAAAATAAAATTAAAATAACAAAACGTCGACGATACCATAACGCTTAAAGACAAAAGTCTGAGCAATACGTCCTACCCATACTTACATACGCTGAGACATGGACACTGACTGCGGGATTGGTTCACAAGTTCAAAGTCACTCAACGCGCAATGGAGCGAGCTATGCTCGGGGTCTCTAAGGGATAGGTTCAGAAATGATTTCATCCGTAAGAGAACCAAAGTATCTACGACATAGCCTCGGCATAGCCCGCCGGATCAACAAGTTGAAGTGGCAGTGGGCTGGTGACGTATGTCGCAGAACCGATGGCCGTTGGAGCAGACGAGTGCTGGAGGGGAGACCGGGGCTTGGCAAGCGGAGCGTTGGATCGGAGGACCGGGGGACCAACCACTTGCGGGCGGTCGCTGATGGAGGCTGGATGAGAAAAGCGGAGGACCGGGATATCTGGCGCAAAATGGGGGAGACCTATGTCCAGCAGTAGACTGCGATAGGACGAATAGAAACAAAACGTAGGTCCCGTAGGGGAGCGTCTTATCGTACCAATGACATTTGCAGACAAGGTGCCTACTTAACGGCATAGGTATTGTTCGATGAAGCGCACCATATTAAATATATAAATAAAATCACACATCACCATCTAACCCCAAGATAAGCGTGAAGCCTGTATTATGGGTAATAAACAACAGATAAACATACTTATATATATATATATATATATATGTATATATATTTTGTAAACACATACATATTATACATAGAAAACACCCAAAGCATCAGACATGAATCACCTGGTAAGTGGTAGCGGGTTCGAGTCCCCGGAGGTCGGCGCGTCGGGCGTCGGCCGGCGTGGTCAGCGAGTCGGCGCGGCGTCTGGGCCCGTCGGGCCCGGGCCCAGTCCCGGCGGGCCCAGGCCCGGCGGCCACGGCCCGGTACCGAACCTTGTACCCCGTCAGCGCGCCGCGGTGCGACCCCACGGGGGGCGCCTCCCACCGCACCATTATGGACTACAACATGTTACGAATTGACGTGATTAAAATGACATTAAATATGGCGGCTAATATGTGACCATAGAGTATGACATGCGAATTGTCAACTAGCAAAGAGTCTAGTATGTTCTAGATATTTCGCGAACTATGTAGAATGACGTCGACGCTTCGAGCTCAGCGGCCGGACAGGTATATAAGGCGGCCGACGGGTGCGCCGGGAGTCTTGTGTTCTACTCAAGCGCGAACGAAGAGCGAAATACCTGCGACTACAAGGAAGAAGCGAGTGATACAGCGATATCTAAGGGATCGTCGAGTGTGATATAACAGTGTGAAGAGTTCACGAGTGATTATTACGTGTGTGTGCGGAATTATACGGACTCATTAAGTTTGTGTTATAGTGTACTTCAAATCGTACAAATATTACGTTCATATTAACAAGTTNTAAAAATCAAAATACAACGAACTAGTGCTCTAAGCGGAACACACCTCACTCTATATTCGCTGACAAATTGAAAATGGCGGGACGAACACATAGAGCGAAAATCCTCATAAATAATTCGAACGATTGTTATTGAGCGACTCTACGGATATTTTGGATTGTTCTTTTCTGCCAATTTGGTTGCATCAAACGCAGTCTGGAGTAGTCGATATTTCTGGCAAGTAAAAAGCCGAGGATTGTTTTTTTTTTCCCCAGCATATGAAGATATCTCCTTTTTGCGCCCAACATGATAGCTTGTGATATTTGTAGTGTATTCTGTACAGAATAAGTATCTACAGAGTTGTACTCTAACTTACATCCTTCAACTTATCGCAGTCCATGCTGGACATAGGTTTCCCCCATTTTGCGTCAGATATTCCGGTCCTCTGCTTTTCTCATCAAGCCTCCACCAGAGATCTTTCGCAAGTCGTCGGTCCATCGGGCTGGCGGGCGTCCTACGCTACGCTTCCCAAGACGCGGTCTTCACTCCAGAACTCGTCTGCTCCAACGGTCATCGGTTCTGTGACATACGAAACCAGCCCACTGCCACGTCAACCTGCCGATCCGACGGGCTACGTCGGTAACTGTAGTTCTCTTTCGGATTAAATTACTTCTGATCCTATCCCTAAGAGATCCCGAGCATAGCTCTACTGCTACTCACATGACTCTAACTAATTCCGACCGCAAATTTATTACAAGGTATTTATTATCGTTTGAAATTAACATCAAATTTTGAAATAAATATTATAATAATATAATAATAAATCATTTATTCATAACCCAACAGTGATATCTTTACAAGCAGTATGCAATACATTGTTCGGGGTTTATATTACAATGCTGATTCAAAGGGTGAGTCCCCACATGGAAACTAGTAAAAACTGTATTTCCATATCAGTGATTCCTCGAACATTTGTTACAAGATTTGTAAATGTAAGTTGTATTAATGCAACAATATGATAATAACGTTATGACAAAAATGAACACTTATAAAAAATAAAAAGTTGTGTGTCTATGTTAGTGTGCGTTTGTGCGTGTGACTGTGTGTGTGTGTGCGCGTGTTTGTGTGTGTGTTTGTGTTTGTGTGTATTTATGTATGCGTATGTATGTGACTCGAGTGGTGTCCACGTAACGGGAAACGAAGCGTAGGAAGATACCCAACCAGATGAACGGACGACTTGGTTAAGGTGGCGGGTAGAAGATGAAAGTTAACTAGGGAACGATTCGCGTGGAAACATAATTATTAGATATGAGTCTGTAATGATGATAATAATGTGTGACTGGGAATTACCCTAAACTAACCACCAGGCCAACAGATTAAATGTCATTAGGGGAGGCCTTCGTTCAGCAATGGACATAATAATCCTTATTAAAGCATTATGAAAATTTCATTTATGTTCGTAAATACTATAACACCTTTAAGAAAAATTGTGATTCACACAATTTTAATACTAGGAATAAAAACAAACTTGCTGTTCCGGACTTGAGACAACATAAAGTTAAATCTTTTATAGGAAGATGTATAAAGTTTTTCAATAAGGTAACAACAACCCCAAATCTAACCATCACGCCAACGGATTAAATGTCAACATTTCCAATTTCTGGTACCCACACAAATTACTGCAACCGAAACCCGCGAGTTCCGTCGCCGGGGTCAGTGTGGCCAGACTTAATTTGGGATCGGATTGAATTGAATCGCGCCGCTTAAATAGTTAACTGGATCTCGGCTGACCGAATGGGCTATGCGGTTTGATAGTTTTCATGTGAGTTTCATTCAAATTTTGTGACAATGATAATGTGTACTATTATTTATTAATTTTGTAATTGAATATGGGGGTCATAAACCATTTGTTATTATTGATTATAACATAATGATGTTTTAATATTATTCTTTGTAGTTTTATAATTTAGTTCTTTATTTTATTTATTTATTTATTTAAGGACAGTTTACAAAACATACACTTATTACATTGACATTATACATACGTAAGCGATACTAACAAGTAGTGATGCCTTAATTACAAACTGCCACGACAAGCACAGCTGACATGGAAGCAGTTTAGCAAAATCAAAGTTAAACAGAATTTAGTGTAAATAACATACTTAATAATACTAACCTAGAGTATAGGTTACAAGTGAGTACAACAATTACAAAATTATGCTAAGACATAATTAAGACTGCCACTTAAGAATATTAATCAACGTTCTTTTGAACGTTGTGAAATTACTATTAATATCGAGATCTGACTTCTGAGCTAAAGTTATAAACTGGCTCATCATTCTATCAATCGGAGAGAAGTGCGACAGGTTACTTTTAAAATGTTTATTTGAAAACAGTTTATAACGCGTAGTTCTATTGAGTTTACGAGGTATATAGAAGTCTATTTGTTCTAAAAGAAACGTGCAGTCTAAGGCGCCACCAAGCACTTTATGCAAAAATAATTGATCTAGTAGCTGTCTACGTTTCAATAAGCTAGACATATTATAAAAAGATAGGCGCTGTTCGTAGGAAATTAACTTTTTAGACATGTTGTCTTGGAAAGCTAGATGCCACAAAAATCGCTTTTGTATAGATTCTATGCGTTTTATATGGATGTCATAACGAGGAGACCAGACCGTACTGCAGTATTCTAAAGAGGATCGAATTAGTGCATAGTAGATAAGAATTTTAGTTTTAGGTTGTTTGAAATTCTTTGTATTTCTAATAATAAAACCGAGAACTTTGAAGCATTTACTAACAGTTTTATCGTAATGAATATTAAAATTTAATTTTTTATCAAAGTATACACCCAAGTCACGGCTAACGGAAACCTCCCGCAATACTTGTTGCTCAATGTTGTATGTAAAATGGAAAGTGATTTTTTTTCTAGTAAACCTAATAAAGTAGCATTTGTTAATATTCAAGAAAATATTATTACTGTGGCACCAGTTCACAAGTCTATCAATATCATCCTGGAGAAGTAAACAGTCTGATATACATCTGATATGTCTCACAATTTTCAGGTCATCAGCGTAAAGGTAGAACGTGCTATGTTTGAAGCATTGTGATATATCATTAACAAATAGGTTAAAAAACAATGGCCCCAAATGGGAGCCTTGCGGAACGCCTGAAGGGACATCAAATAACTCAGAGGATTTACCGTCAATTACAACTCTTGATCTTCTACTGCTAAGATATGAACAACACCAGTTAAGAAGATGGCCGTGAAGTCCAAACTGAGAGGAAAGTTTAGAAATAAGAATGCCGTGGTCCACTCTATCAAAGGCCTTGCTGAAGTCAGTGTAAATGACATCAGCAGAGACCCGCGCGTCAACAGCAGTAACAAGGTCGGATAAGTAAGTGGTCAGATTAGTGCTCGTTGATCGAGAATTAACGAAGCCGTGTTGCTGCGGTATAAGATATTGTTTTACATGCCAGTAGATAATAGGGTACAAGAGAGATTCCAAAACTTTGCCAAAAACAGGTAGAATGGAAATTGGCCTGTAATTACTGACGTCAGATTTAGACCCTTCCTTGAACACAGGCACAATCAACGCCTCCTTCCACAACGATGGAAAGCGGCCTGTTGAAAAGCTTAAGTTATATATTAAACAAAGTGGTAAGGCCAATACCTCAGCACATTTTAACACAAAAAGAGAAGGTATCCCGTCTGAGCCGGCGCCTTTCCTCCAATTTAGTCTTTTTAAAGCACTTTCAACTTCACTCACGGTAAATGATAGTTTACTTAAAGTGGAAGTTATCGGTTCGCTAGAGTTGTTACGGATATCAAGACTGTTGATAGACTTACTCCTAGTGAAAGCAGATGAAAAAAATCTGCAAATAGATTACATGCATCAGCATTGCCAGTGGCTTTTTTATTGTTATAAAACATTTGGGGTGGATACGTGCTCTTATAGTTCTTTTTTTGTTTAATGAAAGACCAATACATTTTAGGGTTGGATTTAATTGAACTCTCTATAAGGGAAATGTAAGTAACGTAGCAAGATTTGGCTAAGATTAAAGTCCTTTTTTTGAGAATTTCGAAAGATATTTTATCCAAGGGGTTCTTGTATTTATGAAAAAGAACACGATATTTATTCTTCTCTTTTAAAAGTCGTTTCAGATCTTGGTTATACCATACAGGATATTTGTGAGAATGGACTGCAGTTTTAGGAACGTGCATTTGAATAACATGTTTTAAAATCTTGTAAAAAATATCGGTCACTTCATCAATATCGTTTGCCTTAGAAAATGCGTCTTCCCAATTAATATCCTTGAGGTGAGTAATAATTTTAATGTAGTCAGCTTTGAAGAAATTATATTTATAGATCCTATCACTTGCAATATTTTTTGAACAAGTGTCGCTAGTCAAATCAAATTGTAGTGGTGGGTGATGTGGGTCAATATTACTAATAGGGGTACCACAACAAATTAAGTCACTTAACTTCAAGTTGCTAAGCACTAAATCTAGTATAGTATTATTGTGGTTCTTCACGTTATTATATTGTTTTAAATTATTAAAAGAGATAAAGTCCAAAAGAATATTATTGAGTTTACTATTAGAGTAAGAAGAGCCAATTGAGTATGAGGAATCAAGTGCTTGCCATGATATATTGCCTAGGTTAAAGTCGCCCGCAATGATTGAAGGGCCATCGTTCTCCAATACCTGACACGAGTTATTAATAAAACATTCTAGAATATTTTCTTTAATGGGAGATGGTAGATAAACTCCGCATACTTTTAATCTAACTGGCTTTTTATCTATGGTAATGTCGATACCAACCCACACGTCTTCACATTTACTCTCGAAATTGGACAATCGACACGAGTTGAATTTTTTTGATACTGCAATTAAAACTCCGCCCCCTGATTTATTACCATGAAAGCCACTAGATTTTCTATCGCGTCTATAAACAGAAAAATTCTCAGTGAAAAGTTCAGAGTCTAATATATCGCTACGTAACCATGTCTCACTTAAAATTAGAACATCAAAATCGTACAAAGATGAATTAATGTATATATCTAAGGTTTTTGTACAAATGCCTCTAACATTTTGGTAATAAAACCTGAGTGAATTCATTTGAATGATTGAGAAATTTAAATCATGAAAAACAATCAAGCAATTACTTATAAACACCTTAAATACATATTATGTTAGATTTTTTAAGACATCGATATCTCGCACAAAAATTGGTTCTGAGTTCTCTGTCTTCCTTAGAAAAATACGACCGCCACGCACCCACACAAATTTATAATTGAGTTCCTTAGCACGAATTCTAGCAGCAGCATGTAAACTCTTGTTATCGGGAGATAAATTCTCAGTCACAAAAACGGCAGATTTTTTATCGTCGATGCCCAAGGTACTGGTATTTAGCTTATCATTGGGGTTCATTTTGTTATGATTCAATATTGCAGCCAAAAGAGAATCCCTCAAACGCGGTGAGCTCAGCTTCAATAAGATTGATCGTGGTCTAGTGCTCTTGGCATCCATTTTCGCTATGCGCGAGCAATAAAGATGTCCGAGTCGTCGATAGGACGACTAACAACTTTACCCAGTTGTTTAATAAGACTAATAATATTCTCCGATCGGTGTTCAGGTACACACTGGATTTCCAAATTACTAGAACGACTGAGCTGATCAATTTGTTTCAATCGGTAGCTTAAAGAATTAACCTCTTTTTTCAAAAAGTCATTCACTTTTTTTAAGTTCTTTAAATCTTCGTCATGCGTAATAACATTTGTTTTCAATATTTCAAACTGACCGTTAATGAAATCGATCCCGGATTTAATTTCAGAGAACTGGTCATTTAAATCCTGTAATCGCGAGTTGACCGATTTACTTATTTCACATACACAGCTCTGCATAGCTAATTTCATTTCTTCACGTATCATAATTCTCAAATCGGTCCGTGAGATGATTTCGGAAGATGATGATATGGATGGTACATCCAGCTTGTTTTGGAGTTTACGCCGAGTTCCAACGAATGTCATGTCCGCTAAGCCAGTGGGTGTAGAAGGCCTTACCGTAGAATCCGTATTGTTACCTTTTGGTTGCTTATTTAAGCAGCAAGGACATAGCCAGCAAGCCTTAAACTCGATTGTAATGTCGTCAGAGGGATGATAGTTTAAACACAAATAGTGATAATTATCCTTGCACTTTATACATTGTAAGTAATCTTCGTTGTCAATAAGCGTTCGACAGGCTGCGCATGCTCCATTCATTGTATTAGTGCTATTTAGTACGCATGCACCAAGATCCAGTAAGAGCGAGAGAGGCGGCCGAGATTTGCTTGCAAGAACGGGATGTCAACACTGTTTCAAGTACACTCTCACTGAGTACGGAAAGTCGAGCAAATATACTCCGAAGTGGGAACACAGCACCTGCACTAGAAATACAATCCTTCGTAAATGAAGATAATGATTAATTGTTTTTCCAACAATTAACTATTAACGTAAAATTCACAGAAAAATTTGCAATGCGACTGCTTCCAACGACGCCCAACGCGATTATTAAACACCTTCATGATCTAATCGTTTTGATCGTTGAGTGATCAGGACCCCGAGTGACCAAATGAACTATGCAGTTTGAGAGATTTCGTGTAAGTTTACTTCAATTTATTTTACTCAAAAATACTTATACAGTTCAGTTTAAGTGTAACATTAACTTTAAAAATATATATATAAAAGACTGATACTTAATTAATTTTTCTTTTAATTCTCTTTTATGAATTGACATAGCATAGCTCGCTGGATCAATAAACTGAAGTGTTAAAGGGCCTGTCTTGTGTGTTACAGAATCGATGGCCGTTGGACCAAAAGAGTTCTGGAGCCCGATGGACTAACGACTTGCGAAAGGTCGCTGCAGAAGGCTGGATAACGGAGGACCGGGATATCCGACAAAAAACCTATATCCAACAGTGCGATATTATGAATAGAGACAGAAAGTGATCACCACTAGCCACGACGACAATGTTTCTGGCGACGTGAAGTTGATTTGAGCTGCACCGCAAAGACAATCCAAGTTGACGATTCCCATCGGGACGAATTGTCCTAACTTCAATAAGTGTTTAAAGTTTAAGCCTTACATCACTAAAGTCAGCTAGATTTTGTGGAAACTTAGCAGAAATGATAATAGTAATGCAGCTTACCCGTTATCGGCCTAGGCAATGCTAACCGCAAGCTCGCTGAGACCATTCGAGGTTCGCTAAATTGTAGTGCTGTGTGTTGTAAATATTTTAAGTTGACTAAAATTAAAGAGTGTCGGTGGCTCAGTGGTGTGGACTGACGCCCTTCCTCCCGGGAGGGCTGAGGTTCAAATCCCGACACGTACCAATGTGTTTTCGAATTTTCGAAGTTATATGTACGTTATCCGACGCTCTTACGGTGAAGGAAAACATCGTGAGGAAACCTTCATGCACACCTGCGAAGAGACTGCAAGGAGAAGGCTGTGTGTGAAGTCGTCCAATAAGCACTGGGCCCGCGTGGACGACTAAGGCCTAATCACCCTATACGGGTAGGCTCGTGCCTCTTAGGGGGGACGTTTAATGAGCTAATGATGATGATGACTAAAATTAAAAACGTTAGCCATCTAATACCTCATCTTAGATGACTAAACAGTAAAATGAATAGTACAAGCCATAATTATAATTAAGGAATCAGTGGCGTCACGTGTCAAAAGTACGTGTCATATATACACAATCACACTATCAATTTTGTTTTTCCAACTTTGTTTGCGTTTGACGCTGCCTTGCTTGATGTTAAGCACAGACAGAATATGTATATTCACGCTTGATCTAAAGATCCCATAAATGTGCTTTTCGGGAAACACAGACTCCAGCAGCGAGGTCATCAACATTTACAGTGCAAATAAAGAATAGGGTTTCTAAATATTACGTACGATTTTTGGGATATCCACTGTGTACGGATGGCGTAGAATGGATACCAATGATTCAAAATTCACACTGTATATACTGCCAAGGCTCGTTCGATTGTGTTTGTATTAAACACAATGATTCTCATATGAATGCATTGACAGTTGAACATCGATTATCCGAACGCCGACTAACCGAATCGCCAATTATCCGAATCGGTCCTAAGCCTCTATTATCGTTGTGAATTTTTACACTTTGTATTTTTGATAAGGCCTGATGGGGTTGCAACTTTATCTGATTGAGATGATCAAGTGAGCGTTATTGAAGAACTGTGTTTGTTAAACTAAATAAAGTTTATTCGATTTGTGACAGTTCGTTTTTCTTTATTACCAGTCTATGTCCGATTATCCGATATTCGATTATTCGAATCGACCCCGGTCCCAATTGATTCGGATAATCGGCGTTCTACTGTACCTAAACATTCCCTTTGCATTTAAATTTAAACAAATGTTTAGTTTTCATTCATTCACACTTTACCACACACATCATCTTCCACAGATAGAACATATTTAAAACAACGTTAATTACAGAAATTCCCTATTTTCCAAAAAATATTTAAACTCGCATATAATCTATTTTTTTTTTAGCGTCGGTGGCTCAGTGGTGTGGACTGTCGCCTTCCTACCGGAGGGCTGAGGTTCAAATCCCGACACGTACCAATGTATTTTCGAATTTTCGAAATATATGTACGTTATCCGACGCTCTTACGGTGAAGGAAAACATCGTGAGGAAACCTTCATGCACGCCTGCGAAGAGATTCAAAGGTTGTGTGTGAAGTCGTCCAATCCGCACTGGGCCCGCGTGGACGACTACGGCCTAATCACCGTATACGGGTAGGCTCGTGCCCCTCGGTGGGGACGTTTATGAGCTGATGATGATAATCTATTTTATCATAAATTATTCAAACTCGCACTCTAACTAGTCGAGTGTGCAGCAATCCCGCACCATCCGTGAACCGATCCCGTCACCCGTCAGTTGCAAGATTGCTAGGCCACTGAGCTGTCTGCGTGCATAATATTGCACTGTGCAATTGTGCAACCACACTATTGTGGTATAGATTTTATTACCTTTATGTTTAACACATTTAAAGGTTGTTTGTTTCTTCCCCTTGTTAAGTATCCGTTTATTTTTCTTTTGTCAAGTATACTTGTCTGTTTACGCACATTTTTAATTATTCTTATTTCAAAAAATCAAAATCATTCAACAAAGTTATGGAAAAAGTTATGGACAGAAATGTTTTTCTTTTTTTTTGAGAGAGTTTCGAGTTAGCCATAAAACAAAAAAGCTGGTGGTACGTAGAAACTGTTGCCCATAAAACAAACATGATATCCTAAAGGGGATCCTGGTGTTATTCCAAACTTGTGTGGTTAAGATGTCAAGTCTTGTATTCAGTAATTTCAATATATCTCGATCCAGTGGAGTGCACACCATATATGCAAATAAGCAGTGCATACCCGGGGCATCTAGTCAAGCCGGAAAATCACCAACATATTAAATGAATCCGACTTACGATCGATCTGCTGTCATCAACAGCACTCAATTTGACAAAAATATTTTTTTATAGGCCTAATCACCCTATACGGGTAGGCTCGTGCCCCTCGGTGGGGACGTTTAATGAGCTGATGATGATGATTTTTTTTATTGTTTCTGCGATTAGTGTCACTCACTTTGCATACCTTACTCATATTCTCTGTGCACGCCACTGCCTCGATCTATGACACACAACACAGGTTCTGTATGGTTGTGTGATGTGATACAGGTTATATTACTGTAATTTTCATTTTCCATTTGTGCTACCACGTCAGAAAGCATATTTCAATACCTTTCAGGTAAGTTTTCGACCCTCCTCAGGGAATAAGTCGCAAACAACAATAAACATAATATGTTATGTTTGGTCCTTCGTGCCGGATTTACATGCCTGGAATCCCTCGCGGCGTGTTTGAGCTAGGTCGTGCCAAATGACGTGTTGAAATGCGGCGTGCTGTCATGTCAAAATCCATAATGTTAGAAGAAAGTTCTTGAGCAATGCGTTCTTCTAACAAAATTTACCCGAGATCGTGTTTGGGGTCATCTGTGTGGGTACTTCGTTCTGTCATTTGTCACGATAAATCAATAACTCAGGAGAGTAGAGAAGGTCTTTTTTAATAAAATAATAGATTCTATATGTATGTCATTCCGCGACATAGCGGTTTAAGTATTATCCTTCCCCACCGAGGGGCACGAGTCTAACCGTAAAGGGTGTACAGGCCGTAATCATCCACGCGGGCCCAGTGCGGATAAGCTGACTTCACACAACCTTTGAATTTTCTTCGCAGGCGCAGGTTCCTCACAATGTTTTCCTTCACCACAAGAGCTTCGGATATACGTTCATTTAACTTTAAAAATACATTGGATTTGAACCTGCACCCTCCAGGTCAGAAGGCAACAGTCCACACCAGCGAGCCACCATCGCTCTAACCATAACATAAGCGGCATAAATCCTAGCTATTTTAATCCGGGAGCAGTAATGCGACGTTGATGGTCCTATGTTTGATTGGGTTGTAAGAAATTCCTTCTATGCAGGGTTGCGCCAAGGAAAACATACTAGAAAAATTCGTCATGAAATATAATGCGAAGACGATAAAAACGAATGGCACAATATGAGCAGGACCTATGAAATAATATGTTTGTTTTGTACTGAAGTAAGTATTGAGGGAAGTATTGAGTGCTCCATCATCATCATCAGCTCATTAGACGTCCCCACCGAGAGATACGAGCCTACCTACAACTTCACGCACAACCTCTGAATTTCTGAGTAGGCGTGCGTAGGTGGCTAATTAGTGCGGACTGTTGCCTTTCTATCTGGAGGGTGCTGGTTTAAATCCGCCACGTACCAATGTATTTTCGAAATTATATTTACATTTATCCGAAGCTCTTACGGTGAACGAAAACATCATGAGGAACCTGCGCACTCCTGCGAAGAGATTCAAAGGTTGTGCGTGAGTCGGCCAATCCGCACTGGGCCGCGTAGACGACTAAGGCTTATACAACCCTTCACGGGCAGGCTTGTTCCCCTCGGTGGCGACGTGTATAAGCTGATATTACTCAGGTACTATGTTCTTAATGTAAACTTCAATAGGCTTTCAAATATAAACCTCAGCTTTTTTCTAAACGTTATAAGAACTTGAAAAACTACATTTCATATTAAACTTATCAAATGTAGTTTTCCAAGGTTCATTCATCATTATCAGCTTATTAAACGTCCCCACCGAGGGGCACAACAGCACAGTCGCATACGCGGGCCGAGTGCGGGTTGGACGACTTCACACACAACCTTTGACTCTCTTCGCAGGCGTGCGCAGGTTTCCTCACGATGTTTTCCTTCACCGTAAGTACGTCGGATAACGTACATATAATTCGATAATTCGAAAACACATAGGTACGTGGCGGGAGCGTCGGTGGCTCAATGACTGTTACCTTCCGACCGGGAGGGCGCAGGTTCAAATCCCGACCCATACAAGATTCTAAGTTTTATAAGGAATATTTT
Organism: Leucinodes orbonalis; assembly: GCA_019425675.1. Classification (NCBI taxonomy): domain Eukaryota; kingdom Metazoa; phylum Arthropoda; class Insecta; order Lepidoptera; family Crambidae; genus Leucinodes; species Leucinodes orbonalis. Next base: position 39,042 of record PQWD01005210.1, on the reverse strand, counting down.
CTACAATATTCTTCCATAAGGGCCCACAGCCCTGCCAAGACACGCGTTACGAGGCCCTTTTATCGTACGGGACCGGCCTCTCGTGATGGGGGAATTTATTGTTATGTCTCAAGTACGTTTTTATTTCGCACACATCTTTGTTTTTACGGCTCAGGCTGCGTGCGCTGTTGCAGTGACGTCACAACGACCTTCAATGACGTCATGCGTAATGATTACGGACGACGTGCTAGAATAAATGGTAGGTAAACCAATCAATCAAACGTTGAGCGTCGGTGGCTCAATGAAACTGTGGACTGCTGGACCACAACTGCTGTGGTCAAATTCCGCCACGTACCAATGTGTTTTCGAATTTTCGAAATTATATGTACGTTATTCGACGCTCTTACGGTGAAGGAAAAACATCGTGAGGAAACCTGCGCACGCCTGCGAAGAATTCAAAGGTTGTGCTGAAGTCGTCCAATCCGCACTGGGCCCGCGTGGACGACTAAAGCGTACACCTTTACGGGTAAGCTCTAACTTACAACACACAATACATGAATCTATAATCTACGCGCTTGCTACATCTCGGCGAGATAAAAGTTTCAGCCAAGGCTGACTTTACGTCATCAAGCGATGGCCGTTGAAGCAGACGAGTTCTGGAGTGGAGACAGCGTCTTGCCAATTGTAGGTCGCCAATGGACCGATGACTTACGTGAGGTTATTGGAGTCTGGATGAGAATATCGGAGTACTGGATTATCTTACGACCCATTTCTTTCAAGTTGTGGAGACTTCACTGATTTTTGTAATAGTACAATTTTTGTTTTTTTTTTGTATATGAGTGAAACTGTATTGTTTGTTTCCCAAATAAATAATTAAATATAACGGTTGAGACTTCGGCTATTACCAAGGGTTCCGAGTTCTAACACCGGGCAGTACATACATTTGTATGCATGAACATATCTGTTTGTGTTGGTCTGGGTATTTTCTATATATAATATGTATGTATTTACAAAAAAAGGGTATATTTATAAGATTTTTATTAGTGTTTAGTACCCGTAATACAAGCTTCAGACCTAACTAGGTGCTAGATGACGCTGTGCGAATGTCATTGACTATTTATTTATTTATTTAAATAAAATTTAAGTGACTGTTTGTAATATTGAAATAACATTTTTATTCATTTACATTTATATATTTGACGCAGAATTGGGCATACCTTCAGGCAAGATCCCATACGTAAATTATAGTCGATTTATAAATTTGACATTGTTGTTTTCCGCTTTGCTAAATGTTCTTTACCTAAGTCATTTTAAAAGTTGGTGACAATTAACTTTCACCATTTAATCGCCACGCACATTTTGCACCTTTTGACACATGTAACCATGAATAGGTAACTAACTTTGCCTTTAACACTGAAGATTAATTGAACATTCGGTTCATTTGTCTATTTATTTAATCAAAAAACGTTATATATCTGTCGCAGCCATCTGGTTAATTAGCCATCTAATTGGACGCTTAGACCATTTATTAAACGCCGGCATTCAATTAAATGGCTGAAGAACATACAGCCATGTCGTTGACTGCAACGTTTAACCAGATAGCTGAACGTTGTTTAATCATTTACACAGAGCGACGTATGTGATCGGCAGATGCAGCGATAAAATGTTTTGTATGTTTGTTTTGTTGTGTTTTGTACTAACAATAATATTAAATATTATATGCCTACTAATACTACTCATCAATGGATCAATTTGTAATCTGAAAATAAATGCTTATTATTATTATTATTTGGCAATTACATGTTTGATAATTTTTTTGGCCACATTACACTTTAATTTTCATCATCATCATCATCATTACAGCCTATTTATGTCCACTGCTGAACGAAGGCCTCCCCTAATGATTTCCACGCGGGCCGATCCCTAGAAGTTGACATCCATCTGCTACCCGCCACCTTAATCAGATCATCCGTCCATCTGGTTGGGGGTCGGCCTACGCTTCGCTTTCCGTTACGTGGGCGCCACTAGAGAACCTTTCCGCCCCATCAGCCATCGGTTCGCACGCACAATGTGCCCTGCCCACTGCCACTTCAACTTTCTTATCCTCTGGGCTATGTCGGTCACCCTAGTTCTCCTACGGATATCCTCGTTTCTGAGAAACCTTGATTATATTCAAGAGGCCCTTAGTGAGCGACCACGTTTCGCTTTCGTATGTCATAATTGGCAATACACACTGGTCAAAGACCCTTCGTCTTCACTTTAATTTTACTTATTGCACAATTAACCGCTTACGCTGCTCGCGCCATATTTATTTTGTGGACTACTAGCGCTGCAGTGGAGAATAGGAGAACTAAATTTGAATCATTTGGCTGAGACTCAATCAGATATTTCGAAAGAGCTATCTTTTGAATGTGCCAAGTTGGTAAACGTTGAGTGATTTAGTTGAAACATCTATCCTGCCTAAGCATACAGTTGGATGTCGGCATTTAATGAACGGCCTAGGCATCCAGTTGGATGGCTAATTTGACCAGATGGCTGCGACATATTTATTAGATCAAAGTTCAAATTTGACTGCGTTATTTTGAACCTGCTCACATAAATTCGTTGGTCACATAATTGCCAAATTAAACTAATTCCGGAAAGCAAAATGCAAAACTAATTTCCATATTTACTGCAATCCTACTAATGAGAGCCGACGACTGCATTCGGTGCAATTAATGCATCGAGTAATGCACGAATAACTTTTTTTTTTTTTTTCAAATTCAAATGTTTTATTTGCAACTAAGTGTACAAAGGTTCTTAAGTTTTAGTATGGTACATACAACTTAGTGACCCTTTTCGGGTATGGCAAACAATTAAAAAGCTTAAATAATTTTCATTATACATTTAAAAATACAATTTTCTCAGTCTATTTATATTTTATGAACAGGTGTTTTAAGATGTTCATCAACTGAATAAAAACATTGTTTAATGAGAAATTCTTTAAGGTTCCTATTGAATGACTTGAAAACGGGGTCTGTACGGATTTCTGGTGGCAATTTATTAAATACCTTGACCGCCATATATTACGGACTACAATTTAGCATTTTGATTCTGGATTGTGGTAAATATTGTTTATCTTTATTTCTTGTATTTAGTTGATGGGTATCTTTCATTTTCATAAATTTATCATTATTTTTATATATACTTCTAATAAATGTGCCAATATTTTTGGTTTAGAACTATCTCTTTGGTGTTTATGTAACAGGAAAAGGCGTAGGCCAATCCCCAACCAGACGGAGTGATGACCTGGTTAAAGTGGGGGGTAGCGGTCGCAGTACTTATTCTGGCACGCCAAAAATGGGTAACGTTCGCAGGTTATTAAACAAAATTGTGTTGTTGTGTAGCATCTGGCATGCCCGTAGCTTGTAGTGTATGTAGGCAACCTCCCTCACACATAGATATAAGTTAGTATATAAGCGTAGTTGTAAGCACACATTGCAAACTGTCGCGTCTGTTCACATATAACAGTTTGGTAGCCCTCCTCCTATATCGGACATGTAAGTAAATCAAATGTTGAGCTGGCTACATGTGTGCCCATAACTGGCATGCTAGTTAGCGTATACCAATGATATCCATACTAATATTATAAATGTGAAAGTATCTCTGTCTGTCTGTCTGTCTGTTTGTTACGCTTTCACGCCAAAACGGATGAACGGATATTATTGAAACTTGGTATGTTGATAGTAGGTAATCTAGAATAGGTTTTAGGCTACTTTTTTCCGTTTTCACCCCCACTCCCCTAAACTGGGGGTTGGGAGTTTGTATGGAACATCCCGCAATTTTGGTGGTACGACGCTGAAATTTGGTATGCGGACTATATGTCAGAAACGAAAAAATATGGCATATATTCTTTTTCAAAAATCCACCCCCAAACCCTTCAAATAGGGGTGGAAGTGTCATATTCGATTTTTCGCAGTTTTAAGGTAGATTTTATTGAAACTTGGTATGTTGATAGTAGGTAACCTAGAATAGGTTTAAGGCTACTTTTTGTCCCGTTTTCACCCCCCACTTCCATAAAATGGGGGTTGGAAGTTTGTATGAAACATTCCGCAATTTTTGTAGTACGACGCTGAAATTTAGTATGCGGACTATATGTCAGAAACGAAAAATATGGCATATTTTTTTTTTTCAAAAATCCACCCCCAAACCTTCAAATAAGGGAGGAAGTATTATATCCGATTTTTCGCAGTTTTAGGGTAAATTTTATTGGAACTTGGTACGAGTATGTTGATAGAAAGTAGCCTAGAATAGGTTTTGGCTACTTTTTGTCCCGTTTTCACCTAACACTTCCCTAAAATGGGGGTTGGAAGTTTGTAGAAAACATATTATATATATATATATATATACATATATAATATGTTATATCATATATATTAATGATGTATATATGTATATTTATTTTTATTTAAACTTAATGCACTATACAAAAATACAGTACAAGGGCGAACTTAATGCCTAGAGGCATTCTCTACCAGTTTACCACAAGGCCATGCAGAAAATTAATAATAGGTGCGGTAAAAAAAAATTAATAAAGAAACTTAAAAAAATAAAGAACAAAGAAGGTTTAAAGAAACTAAAAACGATACTAAAAAAAAATAAACTCAAATACTTATACTTAAAACAAATATATATAAATATACAATAAAATAGATATAAATACATATATAAATATAGACAATATACAAATATTAACTTAAATATATATAATAATATATAACAAATATATAAAAAATAATAAGCAAACACATTAACTATTCGAACGAAAATAGTCCAAAACTTTCCTTTTAAAGGAAGCTTTCGTACAAGATGCCCTTATCTCTATTGGTAAGTCATTCCAGAGCCGCGTTGCCCGAAGTGTGAACGACCTGGACAAAAATTTGGAACGATGCAAAGGAGTTGAATACGGAGACTTCCTGAAGCGAAGGAACGATCATGGGTTTCGGACAAAAATTTAAATTTATCTTTTAAATAAGAAGGGGACATGGGGTTATTGATGATATTAAAGAGTGCACAAAGAAGTCTAGCGTTTCTACGTTGACGTATAGGGAGCCATTTAAGTTGCACCCGAAAAGTGGAAATGTGGTCGTATTTACGGAGACTGTAGATAAATCGGATGCAATTATTTAAAAGTCTGTCTAATTTATTTAGAAGAGTTTCAGAGAGGTCTGGATAGCAGATATCAGCGTAATCAATAATGGGTAAAACAAGAGTATTTATAAGAGAAAGTTTTGTTTTAAAAGGAAGAAAGTACTTGAGGCGATATAAGCTCCTCAGAGAACCGATAACCCTGCTACTTATCTCAGAAATATGAGATATCCAGCTGAATGTCGAGTCCAAATGTAGACCCAAATTTCTGACTGAGCTACTGTACTTCAAAGGATAACCTTCAAATTGTACAGGTTCCAAATTGTCAACACTCAGCCTGGATAGATACCCAGAGCTACCCACAATAATTGCTTGACACTTAGAAGGGTTGACAGCTACCCCAATATATGTATATATGTTTTTTTTTGGAAATAGACCCCAAAACCTTTAAAGGTGTGGGGGGGAAGCCTATGTATAGTTATATATGTATATATATCCACAAAATTGACCCCGAAACCTTTTAAATTGGGGGAGGGGGGGAGGGGGGATCCGTTTTTGGAAATGGACTCCAAAACTTTTAAACTTGGGCGGGGGATTCCTATGTATAGTGATATATATGAATACATAATTTTCTTTAGAAGTTCAAACAGTTTACAAGGTAGAAAGCTAAAAAAAAAATTAGATGGCTATTTGTCATGAACAATAAATCTTGCATATTGAAGTTTTTGCAAACCGGCCCTTAAAGCCTTAAATAAGAAAAGAAGAAGCAGTGTTGCAGTGTTGAAATTATTCTGTTTTCGTTCCAAGTGGATGGTCCACTTTCCTGGTAACGAAAACAGAATAATTTTGTCATCCGAATTTAACGCGGGCGAAACCGCGGGCAAAAGCTAGTGCTGTATATATAAAGGTAGATACGCAATTGGTGCCTCAAAATCAAACCGCCCAAGAGAGTACAGTTCTGTTGAGGTAAATATGTTCGAAATTCGAAATATGTGTATGTGTGCTGTCGCTGCATTCGGNGCCTTTAAATATCTTCTTAGGAATGCTCAGATTTCCTCACAATTTTCCTTCACTGTAAGAGCGTCGGATAATGTACATTTAATTTGTGAAATCCGACAAAAGACAAATTAAACGTACTACGTGGCGGGGTTTGAACCTTCACCTTCCCAAATAGAAGGTAACACACCAATAGCTACCGACAATTAGTCTACTTTCATAATATTATGGTGGAAATTTGCAACCAATTTTGTGAGTAAGTTTGAGTTATCAGGATTACCAAATGCAAAAAGCGATTTCAGTATACAAAACCTTAAGTTCGTAGTGGCCTCAAGATTTGATAACTACCTATCTATATTGTATTAGAGTATGTCATCATTGTGAATTCCATTCCTGAAAAGTCACATCAAAGGCTTAAGTTAGTTTAAGTTAATTTACAATATTGTATACCAGGGTGAGCCTGGTAGTTGACATACATTTTTAAACAAGTTAAGATGATAAGTAGATAATCCAAAGTAAGGCCCGTATTCTGGAACGAGACTCAAGCGTTGATCTTTACTTAAATAGAGTTAGAAAGGGATGCCGCTATTTATCGCATATAGCGCTATCCCATTCTTACTCAATTTAAGTAAAGATCAATGCTCGTTCTAGAATACGAGCCTGAGAGTTCATAATTTTTCCAACGCCTATAAGAATGCAATAGCAAAAATTTGTGAAGTATAAAGTATAAATGTGTTCAGTTTTAAAAAGTTAATGCAATTGATTAAACGCAAAGTTAATGACCATCTATGATCCTGAGTCCTGCTCATGATGAGTCCAAAATGTGGAGCGCCAAACTCGGATTAAGACTTCGCAGAGACCCATACTAGGTGAAGGTTGTTGTCGGAGCAAAAGGTTTTTGACATTTTTGAAAAAGCATTCCATCGCTAACTTGTGGAACTGCAATTTAGTCGTCTTAATGATAATGTTAAATAACTTTCTATTCCACCTATCGCAGTCCACTGCTGGACATAGGTCTCCCCAATTTTGCGCCAGATACCCCGGTCGTCCACTTTTTTCATCCAGCCTCCACCAGCGACCTTTCGCAAGTCGTCGGTCCATCGGGCCGGAGGGCGTCCTACGCTACGCTTGCCAAAACGCTTTCTCGATTCCAGAACTCGTCTGCTTAAACGGCCATCGGTTCTGCGACATACGTGACCAGCCCACTGCCACTTCAATTGCTGATCCGGCGGGCTGTAACTTTAGGTCTCTTACGGGTTAAGTCATTTCTCATCTTATCCCTAAGAGAGACTCCAAGCATAGCTCGCTCCATTGCGCGTTAAGTGATTTTAAACTTGTGAACCACGCCCGCAGTTAGTCCATGAATTACTTTAGAAAAGTTAAATTACGAACTCACTGTTTTTTACAGTTATACATGCTGTTGACTTTTTTAACATCTCCTCTGCTGAGCCCTTCCCGTTGTCCAAGGGTCACTCCGCCGACCTGAAATATGTATGGAGTGATTTAAAAAAAAATTACAATTTTGTCCAATTAACCATAAACTAAGGCTTCGTTCGTTATTTTGTTCGCATAATCAGATTTTTGTTTCTTTTACTATTTAATGGTTAAAGACTTTAAGATGCCCGCAATGCACGAGGACACTTATAAAGAAGCTTTATAAGCCACACAAGAGCGCATGTCGGTCGCGTGCCATGTGTGCGCGTCGGTGGCTGAATGGTGTGGACTGTCGCCGTCCTACCGGGAGAGCTGAGGTTCAAATCCCGACACGTAACAATGTGTTTTCGAATTTTCGAAAATATATGTATGTTATCCGACGCTCTTACGGTGAAGGAAAACATCGTGCGGAAACCTTCATGCACGCCTGCGAAGAGATTCGAAAGTTGTGTGTGAAGTCGTCCAATCCGCCTATTCACGCCTATTAAGGCCTAATCACCCTATACGGGTAGGCTCGTGCCCCTCGGTGGGGACGTTTAATGAGCTGATGATGATGAAGAGCGCATGAGCGCCAACATCGGAATTGAAGCAGTCGCCATAACCGAAATCGGTTGGAGAGAGTAGTAGTAATACTTTAAGATGAAGAGTGCTGGTAGGTAGGTATTTAACTTTTTAAGAAATAAGAAAAGATATATTTTGTATAACAGTTTTTAATGCGCATCTCACTTACTTTAGGTTCAATGGTTTTCTTGGAATTTCTGGAGAAAGCATATTCGGAATAGTGCATCACACTATTGTAGTCGTAAGTTACTCCAAAGTCGTCTGTATTCATCTTTTCTGCCTTTTTAAAATTGTTCTCTGTTCCTGTAAATAATTATCACCATTATATTAATCCCAAACTCATCGACTAAGTTCTAGATCGATACTGATCGACTAAGTTCTAGGCTCGATACTGATTCGACTAAGTTGTAGGCTGGATACTTAGTCCAAGCTGCTAGCTAGAAATTCATTAATATTAAAATTAAACTTCTGTGCTTTTGCCATAAAAGCACAGAAGTTATAATTTTATGTTATAATGTACAGGACGGTCAAGACGCTCACCTGATGGTTAGTGATACGCCTGACCATAACAGAATAGCATTGGAGTAGACAAACAACAGTTAATCAAATATACGTCAAAGTGACTTTACCAGGTTTGATGTTGCTGTACTTGATGGTGACAAAGTCGTCTCTCTCGGGGCGTGACTGCTCATGCATGAAGCCCACGGCGTGGAGTAGCTCGTGCAGAACAGTTCCCTTCTTCGAGACGCACCCAGGCGTCTGCAGGTTCACTTCCTGACGACCACCTGTAGGTTACAATAATTTGAGTGTTGACTAAAGTTAGCGACATAGCCCGCCGGATCAGCAAGGTGAAATGCGCTGATCTAGTACGTCGCAGAACCGATGGCCAATGGAGCAGACGAGATCTGGAATGGAGAGGGTGTCTTGGCAAACGTAGCTAGGACGCCCTCCGGTCTGATGGACCGACGGCTTGTGAAATGTGGAGGTGGTGGCGGCTGGATGAGAAAAGCGGAGGACCAGAATATCTGACGCAAAATGGGGGAGACCTATCTATGTCCGGCAGTGGACTGCGATAGTTTGAATAGGTGTGTTGACTGGATTAGAAACAATTATAAGACGCCAAGAAAGACCTGCTCAAAGTCCTAGCTAACTTTCTTCTTCTTTCCACTGCTAAACAAAGTTCTCCCACATTGACGGCTGTAAAAAAACACACACACTAAAGTCAGTCAATCTCAGCACGCACGCACGTACTCGCACACTCTCTATCTCTCCGTCTCTCACACACACATACACTCACGCACAAGTACACACATACACTCACGCACAAGCATACACGCACACATATTAAAAAGAAGCACAGAAATCTGTGAAAAGTAGTATACCAATTTTTCCAACACTGGACCAGCAGCCTGTGCTCCTGCTCTGGATGACGAGGTAGTCTTGTTGACCCTTGTAAGGCACAAACCGTAGGCAGGTCAGCCGGTGGTAGTCGGCTATGGCCTTCATTATCATATCCCGCTGCTGCTGATCTGAAAATACATATGTACATTATGTAGACCTAATTGTATTGATGTCATTTGAATCGGTAGCCTTGAACTTGCCGAAACGAACCGCCTTGAGAACGTCGGTGGCTCAATGGTGTGGACTGTCGCCTCCCTACCGGAGGGCAAATCCCGACTCGTACCAATGTGTTTTCTATATATGTACGTTATCCGATGCTCTTACGGTAAAGGAAAACATCGTGAAATCTTCATGCACACCTAAATTCGAAGTGTATTAAGTCGTCCAATCCGCACTTGGCCCGCGTCGACGACTAAGGCCTAATCACCCTATACGGCCCCTCGGTGGGGACGTTTAATGAGCTGATGATGACATGACAATCATTTTAGCTTAAATGGAGATTGCACACTAGTATTATGACTATTTTTTTTTAGAAAACTTGTTTTGTGTAAGTTCTAAAGCCACACAGCGGAAAAATATTTTTTTGTTAATTTGAAAATGACTATACACAAAAGGTTTTTTTTATTGAACAGGAGGCAAACGAGCATAAGGTCCTGGGATTCTTGTCAGTACTCCCCGAAGATAGTGTCCATAGCAATTAATGAGGAACCCAATTTGAGTTGGAGTGACGGTGGTATTTATTCACCTATTAAAATAAATTTTGCTTTGCCTTGGTAATAATTGTTTCTTTCATTGTATTTTGATTCTTCATCATCATTGCCTATAACGACCCACTGTAGAGCACAGGCCTTCCCGCATAGGCAAGTAACCCATCACGCTTAAATGATTAAATTCCGTTGAATAAAATAAATAATTTTGACTTTGACCCTCAAACTTACTGAAAGACCCATCAATGAGGTATGGAATGATGCCGTTAGTCCATCGAAACGTTTGGCCACTGATTCCGTTCCTGGTGGAGGCAGATGGCATCAGGATATCCCCCTCCGCGTACTCGCCCATCTCCTCTGGGTTCATTAATGAAGATTCTGACCAGGCAGCTAGAGCTTCACCTGAAAAAAAAACATGGTAAAACTCTTTTGTCTTTTGAGCAAACGAGGCTAAGTGATAATTTCCTAATATTATTTATTGAGGTTTAGGGGAATTTAGAGATACAGCATTTCCTTAGGGCTTTCATACCAAAAGCTATTTAAGAGACAACATGATAAAGCCTCAGGAAAAACATCGTAATGAGTTTTCATAAGTCGATTTGCAAAACTAGGGGTGGGGAATCGGTGAAAATGTATTGTGATGAGACAGTCAATTCAATTTGCCTCGAAGGTGTTATGTATAAAGATTCTTTGTTTGTTACATTTAGGGATCAGCTTGTTATCATTGACACATTTTAAACGTAGTTTTGCATATTTGTTTCTGTTGACTACTTAATGCTAAATTATTGAAAAAAGAACTACCGAGTTTATTGCTGGATAAATAATTATCCATTTTATTTCCCTACAAACTCCACAAGCTGAAGTTTAAGTCTTGCTCGTAGACACCCTTAGGCTATATGCGCGCTAAAAACAAAACCCTCTACATTCGCAAATTTACCATCGAATCTGTTAAGTAAGACCATATGACATCTAGAAAAGAAAATAAAGAGTTTCTGCATTCGAATACTGAATGCCAAAAGTGCATCGTTACACAAGTAGGCCGCAATTCATTCAGCCATCAAGCTGTTATCACGACTCAGCTGAACACAGTTCAGGTGACAGTTGCTTGATAAACTTGTTAGCGATAACTTATATTCAAGATTCTGACAGTTTACTTCCTCCATTACATGACGCCTTGGTACAACGATAAGCAATTATTAAGTAGTAGCTTTTTTTGTAGTGTTTCTTTAATTAGGGCTAAGTATATTGATTAAACCGTGTGGTGTAATGGTTTAGACGTCGGCTACTACTCCAGGGGTTCTGGGATCGATCAGTACAAACATTTGTGTGCATGAACATGTCTGTTTTGTAGTGTTATGTACAATTTGTACGGATGTACTAAAAGTATATAAGTATGTTTATCCGTTGTTTAGTACCATACTACAAGCTTCACACTTAACTGAGGACTAGATGGCGTTGTTCGAATGTCTTTGGACATTTATATTCTTTGTTTTAAAGGTGGGTATGATCTCTTTTAGAAAAAGATTATTTTGTGCTCTCGTTCAATGTGTTCTGGACTGAGCCAAAGCCTTGTTAACTATTCGACTCACAGAATTAATAATAAGCCAGGTAAGTCGAATATATGGCTTTTTAGCCGGATAGATTTTTTTTCGGAATGACTTATCGCTGTTGGCCGCAGGTGGCCTTAACAGCTTCACCGGACAATTGGCGAGCGCAGATGGCTCTCAGCCCAAAAATGTATGCAACGGGGCTAAGGGTGTTCCAGAGTGGGACGCGAACCTCGGCTTAGGGCGTTGCAGGGGGGAGGGCTAGGTAACCTAGTATACGTTTGGGGAGAAAAGCGACCGGGCACGTGCCGGTAGCGCGAATGGGGACTGGTCGAACCTACAGAGACTCACGACGAAGGCTGCCAGATAGGTGGCTCGCGCTATTAGCTCGCATAACATTTCTATTCCTGTTATTATTAATTCTGTGATTCCTCTGGGTACACCATGTTTAAATAAGATTGACTTAGATCTTATAAGTTTATACACTAGGATATTTTAAAACTGAGGGATTTAATATTCAGTCATAGCAACTATTTGATTCTCGGTTTGGTTAAACGCGCTTATTTATTACTTATTTAGAACTTACTAGTTTAATTGTGTCGCGACCATTTATATAGGAAGGCCATAGACTTTATCACGCTTTGGTTGATAGGCGAAGAGCTTGGTTGAGTAGAGATTGAATGTGGAAGTACCCAAATCTATGTAAGACAAGCTCTATATCTCAAGCTGGGCTTCATATACTCGTAAAAGGTGAAAAATACAAGTTTAAAAACATTTAAAAATAAATGCAATTATTAATACAAGCCGAAATCCTATTCAAATTCTCTGCTCTCGTAAAATCAATTAGTAATAGCCAATATATAGATAATTTTGAGCCATATTACTTAAAAAAACAATAATCTGAATAGATTTACAATTTCACACAAAAACTGTCCGCGGTAGAAGTCTGCCCATCGCGTGAGTTGGGCAGAATTTTCATTCACGGACACTTGTTTATCTAATGTGTGCAACTGTTAGTTTACTGTTTATCTCAGTCATATGATACAAGTGATATGAGCACACGTATATTACTATCCGCCTTTCTTTATTTATTTAACCCAAAGTGAGACTAATGTTTGCCTTTGATAAAATAAAGACGTGTTTGTTCAGGACACTTAAATAGTGTAACAGTTAAAGGGGAAGTAGAATTGTGGATATTAAATAGTATTTTTCGGTCACTTGCGATGGTTGGTTGATCTGATTTTAAAATAAAAAAATATATAAAACTAACATCCTCATCTTAGTCGGTATAAATTTATAATTATTTTAAGTCATGATAATTTTTTGTACTTTTTTTTATTTCCTATTTAATTAAATGTCAATGTATCAAAATCATTATATATATAATTGAATTTATTTTGAATTGTGATTTTAGTTGCATTGATTAATGGTTCTATTCTTTGCCAAGTCTATATAACTATTAGTGAAATTGATTTATATTAGGTATGTATTGTCCTTTTAATGTGATATGATATTGTTTGTTTCTTAAATATAAATACATAAATTGGAACATTTACTAAAAATCTGTCCTTAAAAATGAAAAATATTTTTTTTATTAAAAGAAAAAACAATAATAAAATAAAAATAAATAATTATACAACTATCGCAATGGTCAGTTGGTCAGTCGGGTGGTCTATGTAAAATCTCGAGTAACTTAGAAAAGTACGCGACGCCATTCCATAGCCGTATACAAATTTCATAGTCGATACCACGTCTAGACAACGAAGATAGTAACATACCTTATGAAAAAAATATTCGTTAAACCCTCTAGCTATGAAAAACTACTTATAACTGCGGACTTTAAAAAAATGTAAAAAACTTACCACTCTCGTTGTTTGGCGAGCCGTAAGCTTGAGGTCCCAAATACGATATGTCGATGATGTCATCAGCATCGTCAATGCTGTTCCCGTACAAATCATCAGGTCCCAAGCTCATTATTATTGAATCGATATCATTATCAATTAAAGGGACGGCCCAAATACCGGATAATGTGAATATCAAACAAATAATATTTATTAACTTCGCCATATTTAAAATACTGTACCAGGCAGGTATGAATTAAGTATTTTATTTGTTAATAAATTATATTGGAGTTTATTTTAAAATTGAAGATAAGCTGAACTTGAGTACCAGACAACCAGAAGTGCACAGAAGGTATGCACGATCGGCTTAGCTGCGCCTCTTATATACGTACCACATAGCAGGACTGTCAAACTCATAGGGTAA
>PQWD01005210.1:0-24401 GCA_019425675.1 Leucinodes orbonalis | reverse complement strand
TAAGAATTCATTACATCATATTAGGAAACGAGATTTCCTTATCAGCCGTTAGCAGCAGGAAGTCGCGTATCACGGAAACCATTTTGTTTGTCCAATGCAGCCTTCTGATATCCACATGAGATACCAGGCGAACAGCCTTCGGTGGAGTGACTGGAAAATATGTTACTACTATTCAATATTTGTAATAAACTTACTGTAAACTAGCTACTACACTAGCTTTTTTTAAGAATAATAAATCCACGGACATTCACAAAGCGTTATCAAACCCAATTTAAGCACTAACAGAGAAAACCTATCTCCTTATATCTAATGCTTAACACCTTTCTCGTTAAGACATATAAAAATTATAGTCGACAACCAATGATACTCCAATCCAACAGTCGCTACCGCCTCCCACATGCAACAAATACAGCATGAATGACGAAAACAATATACCTAAAGATTGCAAGGCAAAACCCTTTTGGTACATATATCATAGCAGTGGAGTGCACAGAGATTATGAGTAGGTATCCAGAAGAGTGACAATTATCGCAAAAATAAATAATAATCATTATGTCAAATTGAGTGCTTGTTGATGACAGCCATCGGCTATGGTTTCAAATTTGTAGAGGAAAATGGGCGAATCATTTCATATGTAGCAGTTTTTCAAGTTGTCTGGACGCACAGGTATGCACTGCTTAATTGCATATATGGAGTGCACGCCACTGATCGGTTGTCACCCACAGCGCGGGCGTGTACGATCTGGGGTAACGACCAGAGGCAGTGTTAGGCGTGGACCACGGCCTACGGCCCCACGCCTCAAAGGTTTAAAAATAAAAACTGACTAGCAAGTATCTGGCAATACTAACGTAACTATCACTATTTTTACTCGTGAAGAAATAAAATCAATCCCCTCTTGCGCCATCCATCAGAGAGCCTCGCAAAGTATATCTTTTCCTGCCACTGGTAACAATTATCAACCTAAGACAGTAACCACAACCAATTAAGTCCTTCAGTAGCTCGAAGGACTTAAGATCTATTTTGGGTCATCCACTGGACTTATAGACATTGCTATCGCAGTTACTTATCTTGCGTGATGGGACTCAACGCCCTAACTACTACGCCATCGAGCCTTCTATTGTACATTTTAATAATAGATACTATTGTTTAATCGTATAATTAAAACTAAAATTTTCACATGTTTTGATCTCAATTTAATCCTAGTAGGCAGTTTTTAATTTTATTTATTCTTTGATCATGAGAATAATAGTTTGAATAAAAAAGGTTACGTTTATACCTATTAGAATTTTTTCACTCAACCGCGTCACCAGATACTGAATGGTTGTACGGGATTCAATAACAAGCTATGTAATACCTTTTTTATAAATAATAACAAATCAATAGCTACGAAAAGTATCTTTATGTTTTATAATATAACTATATATATTGAATTTAAGCAGTTTAATCACAGACATCCGAATATACAATTAGACTGGACAAGCCGCCAAGTTTATAGCAGTCCCAGTGTCGCAATTTCTTTTCGTTCTTACCTGTGAAAAGTTATTATATTCTGGTAAATTTATTGATTCATTGCAATGATGGCATGTTACAATTGCACAGGATGGCATTTTGGAAAAAAAACCGGTAATTTCTTCTAATATTCGTGTCTTGACTCGTCTCACAGAGCGTAAACTGGCAGCCAGTGTATGCTCGTTGAGCTTACATTTGTCGCACTTTAAACGCGCTTGCCCCATCTCCTGTATTGGGAAATCTGTGGGTTTAATATTAACAAGTAACCTTGCTATATTAACTGTGACATAGGTCCTATTTCTAATTAGTAAAACAGAGTTCAACCAACTTATAATTATCATAGTTAAGACAACACTATCTTTCGCGTACAACAACCCTATGTTAAGTAATACGGGACCCCCATCATATAATAAAGTTAAGAAACTGACTTTTATGGTATCCTAGTATTTGTGTTGAAATAAATAAATTTGACGTCGCAGAACCGATGCCGTTGGAGCAGACGAGTTCTGAAGTGGAGACCGCGTCTTGGCAAGCGTAGCGTAGGACGCCCTCCAGCCCGATGGACCGACGACTTGCGAAAGGTTGCTGGTGAAGCTGGATGAGAAAGCGGAGGGCCGGGATGTCTGGCGCAAAATGGGGAGACCTATGTCCAGCAGTGGACTGCAAAGGTTGAAGAAAGAGAGCAAAAATATTTAACCTCGGTGCGCCAATACCTTAAAGATTCCATTTGAAGATAAAGGCAAAATAAACAAGACTTTGATAAGATATATATCTAATGTCCGGATCAGAATATTGAGCCTTGAAATTAATGTAATGATGGACACGGAGTATGAAGGAGTCTTAACTTGTTGTAGTCAGTTGTAATAATGTCTCTTAAATTACAATAATCAAAGCTATATACTACACTAATATTACGTAGTGTGGAGAGTGTGTCACACACTACACCTCCCCGTATTTAAAGAAATAAATATGATTAATAATTTTATTTCTAAACTTATTGTTTATATATACTACGTTTAATTAAATTTATATCATAGCAATTTAAAAATCTTAATAGTATAACTTACATAACACACAACAGAACGGGCTTACATATTTTTTTTGTTATATTTAGATACATAATTGAGTCTTATATAAATAAATTTATCTAAAATGATAAGTACAAAACATTTGTAAGAAATTTCAAACAACGTTGGTTTCTTCTTTATTTACATAAATGCATATTTGTCCAATTCTTAAGCTTCTTCTTCATATTCTTTCATAGAGTCACTTGTCACAACTTTCATATCCATCCATTTCTCTTATATTCATACATGGTACATTTTATAACCTCTTTCGGTACATTAAGGATACTTTGTCCCTATGAATTGCATCTCCTTGGCCATTTTATGACATATACATTTTAGCATCTTTTTAGATAAGGGTTCACTCATACTTCCAAATATTTCACAGAAGAAACTTGTCTACACCATGATCAAATATGATTGACCCTGACTTAGCCTTGTACCATTTACTTACATACATTTTACATTTTTATACTTTATTAGGATAACCTTTTTAAGATCTTTCATATATCTCCAACCGTTTTCACAGATAAATCTCGTTTACACTATGATTAAACTGAAGGATTGGATACCGAGTTTCTTCGTCAATTCTTGTCCATCATCAATTCCAACTTACACATATTCCAATCCTTTTCATTCACTTTACGAATATTAGCAACTTATATTATTTATTACTCTTGGTATCAATCCAATGATCAAAACAAATAAAATTATAATGCTAAATTATTCCATAACACATCACTATTCTATCGTATTCCATAATTCTATCGTACATCAATAACAATCTTAACTACATTTATAAACGCTTTCTGCTGATTCTTCGTTCTTGCATAAACTCTTGTTTAACTAACTTTGATATCACTGTGTAATATTCCATTTTTTATTATAGCTTTACACAAAAAATATTAACTTTTTAAATAACCAATTTAATTACATATATCAAATAATTTCAAAAGTAATTCATTCAATTTAAAAGTTTGTTAAAGTGTGCACAAGACGACAATGTTTTTGAAGCTCTGCCCTTGTATGTCGCGGTGTCAAATTCACGCGATGCGCCTGGAATGCGCGGCTATGTAAGGACAGGAGTCATCAATAAATTGCACATACATACTCTCGCGTGCAAGTAAGTCGACTCAAGCCTCAAGTACGCATAACAAGTGATATAACTAAAAAATGCCTTATTATACCTCTATATAATGTTTTACATAATTAAAGCCTAGTAATTGAGCTTTAAAATGGTGTAAGTTGCATGAAAATCGATTCAGTAGTTTAGTAAAAAAGGTTAATGCTAATGATAATGTAAAAAATGTTGAAAATTTATACAATTTCACAGTATGGGGTTATTGTGTTTAAATGAAACAAAATGTGCGTAAGATAAAAAAAATATTCGTGTCAATATTTGGTATTCCCTCCTCTAGCTCTGATCACTGCTCTCATGCGATTCTTCATCGACCTTATCAACTTTTTAATGGATGATTGTGGTATTCGACCCCACTCTTCTACCAACGCAGTCTTGAGCTCATTGATGTTTGTCGGAGCTGGATTCCTCGCTCTAACTTTCCTTTTGAGCTCGTCCCATATGTGCTCAATGGGATTTAAATCGGGGCTGAGCGCTGGCCAATGCATAGTGTGAATTCCAACTTCGTTCAGGAAATCACGTGTGGCCCGAGCAGTGTGACATCGGGCATTGTCATGCATCAAGATGAAATTTTCCCAAATAAAGCCTTGATAAGGGACAACTTGATCCAGTAGAACATTTTCAATGTAACGATCACTGGTCAGACCTCCTCCCCGGCCTCCCCCAGGAACGAAAACAAGGTCCGTTTTGCCTTCTAAGGAAATTCCAGCCCACATCATGCAAGATCCGCCACCATATGCAACGGTTTCCACAAAGCAGCACTGTGAAAACCGTTCACCGGGACGACGGTATACCCGACCTCTCCTGTCGCTGCCATGGAGACACATCCTCGTCTCATCTGTGAACAGGACTGACTGCCATTGCTCTATGCTCCAATCCAAATGTTCTCGAGCAAAGTGAAGGCGTGCTTGACGATGAGCTGTGGTCAACTTCGGGCCTGTAGCGGGTCTTTTCGGAGTAAGGTTAGCTTCTTTCAACCTTCTTCTAACTGTCCACTGACTGACAGTCACCCCGCGAACTTGACGTAGCTCCTGCTGCACATCTACGCCGGTAAGGTGTCGATTTCGGAGAGAGGTCGAGACCAAAAACCGGTCGTCACGCTCCGAGGTGCACCGGCGTCGGCTGGTATTAGGCCTCCGAGTGAAGGCACCAGTCTCTTGAAACCTTCTGTATACTCTCGAGACAGCGGACTGACTCATATTCAAACGACGAGCGACTTCTCGCTGGTTCAACCCTTCTTGCAACAGGGCAACGACTTGAGCGGCTTCTTCAGGTGTTGTATCCATAATTTTCTTCAAATGACGGCTTTAATTTGCAGAGATGTGTTCAGGTCAACGTCTAATGAGCGACTGATAAGAAAAAAACGATTACAGGGGGTTTTATAGGGGGTTGTGTCGCGCAAGTTGTGAATAGAGCGCAGAGCAGTTTACGGGAGGTTGCGTTCAGTTGCATTCTAAGTACAAGTGTTTATTTAAATTACTGATATTATGCTACCATTTGAAAGCCTAATTACTAGGCTTTAATTATGTAAAACATTATATAGAGGTAAAATAAGTCATTTTTAGTTATATCACTTTTTATGCGCACTTGAGGCTTGAGTCGATTTACTTGCACGCGAGAGTATAATATTCAAAGTCTACTTTTCAAATATTACTTTAATAACAGTTCTCTCATAAGATATTATAAACCAAAAAAAAAGAACGTAATCAAAACCAATCAAATACTGTGAATTGCATTATAATACGTTAAAGTTGCGCTTATATAATATTAAAATGTAACTCATTTTATAGGAAAAACACATACATTACAATACATTTATAGGACATTTATATAGATAATAAAAAAATATGATTTGAACAAATCCAAATAATATTAACTAAATATAAGATGCCTCCGTCTGAGTACTAAAGAAAAAAAACAATACGTAAATAATAATAAATTTTTAGCTAAAAGAATAACAAAAAAAAACCTTCACATACAACGTCCGTGTTGTTTGCCATTTCTTCATCACACTTGATCATCTCCCGGCTGCTTCCAAGCTTCCGACACCGTCTCTCCCGGCAGCCAGCATATCCACATCACGACTCCCATACTCCCGCAGTCAGCAATGCAGCAACATCAACTCGTCTCAGATTCTACAAATCACTCGACGGTCAACACTCGCCATTGTCCCGTTGCTTGTTTTTATCTTCTATCGTCGCCGTTTGCGTCTACTTGTTGAAGTATTCTCGTCTTCTTTTTGATTAAGACACTCACTAAAATGCTTTTCTATGCTCAGCACTGCCCGAAGCAGCACTGGCAGGGTCGCCATGTAACGATGGACACCGGAGTAATGAAGGAGTCTTAACTTGTGTAGTCTGGTTTATTAATGTCTCTTAATTACAATAATCAAAGCTTATATACTAACACTAATATTAGGTATGCGTGGAGAGGTGTGTCAGACACTACATTAAGATAAAAGATGACTTTTCAACCTTTCGCAGTCCTCTCCTGGACATAGGAAATTTCAGCAATCCAGCCTCCACCAGCGACCTTTAGCAAGTCGTCGGTTCATCGGGCTCAAGTCGTTACGCTACGCTTGCCAAGACGCGTCTCCACTCTAAACTCGTCTGCTCCAACGGCCATCGGTTCTGTGATTTACGTGACCAGCCCACCGCCACTTCAACTTGCCGATCCGACGGGCTATGTTGGTAATATTAGTTCTCTTACGGATTAAATAATTTCTGATCTAAAAATTCCTGAGAAAAAACCCGAGTATAGCTCGCATTTTTTTGCTATAAGTGACTTTGAAAAAAAGACGACTACGTGCAGCAAAAAGCCTGATATTACATTGGCCTATAACGTCCCATTGCAGGGATAAGGCCTTTACGCACAACATAGCTATGGGAAGATAGCAGATACGTGTAACTTTAAAAAAAATTGTAATAAAAAATATTAATCCAAATCCACACTTTAAAATAACTATGTTAACTATGGAAGATCGCATCTGTCTAAAAATTACGCGACTCTGTAGTTAGATAGTTATTATGGTTGTTTATCGTCGTGTTTTTTTTAAAGTACCCAAATTTGAGTAATTTCTTGTGTTGATTTTGTGTTGGCTTATTTGCTGTATTTTAATTTGTTTAGTCTTATTAAGCATTCGAGTGTTCTTTTCTATACAATTTTTATTAGTGAGGACTATAATTGGCTACTTGTTGTTATTTGTGTATACTTTTGTGTTTTATTGCTGTTGGTCCTCCTATGAAATAAATAAATAATTAAATGTAGTCTAGGTTCTTATTGTACAGACGCCTCACTTACATTGTTAGATCTGTGTGGTGTTGGTGTGATGTCGGTGGATATTTTCTATATTCAAAGAACGCTGCTTGTTCTGGAGGTCTTGGGTTATAATCCTACTGAAGCTGGAAGGGACTTAGGGCTGCTGCTACGGCTTCGAGGAGCATTTTTGTAAACATAGCACCAGAAAATTTATCGGGCGAAGGAATTGTGCAATAAAGAAAATAAAAGTCATTAAAAAATATTTAATTTTTTCTGTATTTCTAACATAATATAACTTTATACACTACGTCATTTTATTTACATGAGCATTTTTGCTTCACAATATTATTACAATTAAAATAAATTTCTCTTTATTATATTTTTACACATTTGCATTCTACCTATTTATTAGGCAAAGTGACAAAAATATTTTTATCAGTTCAAAAAGCACTGTTCAAGGAAATACTGCTTTTTTGAAAAATATATCTTTTGAAGCATAATTATAGACATAAAAACTAAATCGACGGAGCGGGTTTCCATTACTTCATCATCGTGAGCTCATTAAACGTCCCCACCGAGGGGCACGAGCCTACCCGTAGGCCTTAGTCGTCCACGCGGGCCCAGTGCGGATTGGACGACTTCACACACAACCTTCGAATCTCTTCGCAAGCGTGCATGAAGGTTCCTCACGATGTTTTCCTTCCCCGTAAGAGCGTCGGATAACGTACATATATTTTCGAATATTCGAAAATACATTGGTACGTGTCGGGATACGAACCTCAGCCCTCCCGGTAGGAAGGCGACAGTCCGCACCTCTGAGCCACCGATGCTCCTTTCCATTACTTACTTCCATTTTAAAAAAAGTAAAAATCATGGAAAATAACTCGAAAATAAAAAAATTATTATGTTACCTTTATCAATGAAAATAAATAAAAACAGTTGCAAAATATCGTAAGAAATGGAGTCACAGCCAATCGTAAGTGTACTGGTTGGAACATACTTATATATTTAATATTAAAATAAATAAATAACATGTTATTTAGTACAGTAGGAAAGTATTTATAGATTTAACACTAAATACTTATTGTAAATAGTTGTACATTTTACGTAAATTAATAACAAATATTGATACATTTTAAATTAATAATATACAATACAATACGGAAACTACAATCAAACATTATATAGGTGGAGTTACGAGAGAACACCATGCTTACCATTGTTTGCAGTTGTAGTGTAACCAATATATTTATATAATAAATACTCATAAAAAAAAACATACACATTTTGAATAGTAGAAAACCAGAGAACATAATAAATAATAATGATTTCCATTTAAAACAACCGCTTGAAATCAGATTTTACAAATATTTACATTTATTTAAAATGACGATAGGTTGCCACCTTAATGAAAAGTCCCGTTTATATAAATAACAGAACAATTGTATTTTAAAAAATTACATTACTTACGTTACTTTGAAAGCTTAATCGCAGTCTCTTCTCGCTTTTCGATAACCTAGTGTTTAGCAAACTTTTAACTATTTCTCAAATATAAATCCTCATAGTAGTACAAAAATAGTTTTATCATTTACTGCCAAATTTCTCGTTACATTAATTTATTGTTAATTTGTGTGGTGGCAATCTGTTTAATCAATTTTTGTACATGCAAAAATATTTACTTCTTGTATGACTTTTATCTACTTTTAATACATTATTGCACAGTCCATAAGTCAGCATCTAAAAATATTTTAACAACTGAGCAGTGTGTAAGCTCGTCCACATCCTATTGATAACAGAATTCTAAACTTAAATCCAACAATTCGACCGTCAGCTATTGGCACAATATTGCTTTACGTTGAAGACCGTATTCTGTCTCCCTCTAGTCTTACAACGATGCCATTGAGCGAAAGAGACAGTATAACTGTCCAGCCAGGTGAGCATTGTGAAGAATCAACTTTCAAGATACAAGTTTAATTTATTAAACGGTAACGCTCAAAGGGTTAGATTTCTTATACCTGCCCAGCCTGACTAAGATTACAATTCTAAGTAACAAGAACAACGCTGATACGCCGGCAAAACTTAACAATGTGGGAACAGAGAGCTAAGTTACATTATACGCTCAATATAATTAATTTACACATTTACAGAAACCATGTTTCAATACTGGCACATCATACAATTACATCATACTCTGTCCCAAGGCTATTTGAGAATAATATTTAAGCATAATTAGACTAGTATTTCCGACCGAAGTCTCGTTTGCTAATGATAGCACTCCACATAACATGTATTACTGTGTGACCGTTTACTAGGAACAACCTTATTACTTGGAACAAAGTATAACCCAGTTTTGAAAATAAGCCCCCGCATTACAACGATTGTCCAGCCAATGCCAAATCTATTGCTGTCAGTAGATAATTGTTTTTTATAAAATGGCAACCCAGTTGCAAAAAATATTCCGTCATAAAATACATCTTTCATTGTTTATATTGTAAATGGCAAATTAGATTCAGCTTGACTGTGAGAAACCGTATTATTATAATAATTATTACAATAATCCCGCTTAGGCACACTGTGAGGACGGCCGCGCGGCCCGTGCCAGCACAAGAAACCAGATTGCCCCTCGGACACTCATGTCATCCTGGTACTAATGCCACAAAATAACGGATTTTATTTTAAATATTGTAATCGTTTGTTCCATGGTTTTGTGACACTAGTACTATGCTCCATACAATGATTTTACATGTACCTACAATGTGTAAGACAATAAAATATTTTATCAGTAAGTTGGAGCGACAATTTCACATTTTCTTTTACTTCTGGTTCCTTAGTGCCTGATGCCAGCTATCACATAAGATGTTTCAAATTAATATTGCATTTTTTACACGTATAAGCCACAAGTTTTATATTACCTAATAATAATTCATTATATTTATTTATTTATTGACTTTTTAACACAATTGTTAGAAATTGACAACACCTATAGACGTCTTTGTACAGAGTTTTCTACATTACCAATTTCACACATCACAGATTATATAGAAAAAATAAACTTTATCTTGTTACTCTATACATAACAAGTACACTTTAGCCTAAACCTACGTTTCTGTTTACCAGAAGTAATTTTACATAGTTTCTTTTAATATAGTGTGCTACTTAATAAGCTGCAACTCAATATTATATATTAAAGGTGACTGCTTATAAAGGAACGGTAGTATAATTGTAAGTTTTACACATGTTTTACAATAAGTATTTGTGTTAAGCAATTCCGATTAAATGTCATCCGTTCCAAATAAGCGGCCACACAAATGTGCGATAGGAATTTACGAGAAATCACGTTTGTCTTTCAGCAAAAAAAAACCGCTCCGATCCATTTCGTAATTTTGACTATATTTTTGCTCCCTAGTTCTAAAAATAAATTAAATTAAATAAATGGATTTATTACACTCGCACGTTATCTATTAAATTATTGTATGTGTAAATCACATTGCGGATTATCGGGGCCAGTAGAAAAATATAAAGCGTACACGTCCGTGTCAATTCGAATCTGGGAATACGACAGGAATGGTTATTTTATTAAAAAAGGCTTAAATCACGTTTAAGCGTTCTAGATTGCGCTTTTATACGTTTTGTAAGAAATCTTTTTTAAGGTTAATTATTTACGAATGGAATTGTTAAAAATTTAAGAAGAGAGCACCCTATTATATTTGCTAGGTACAAAGAAACACTCCTGCAGTATTCCCTGTGTACGCCGCTTTACACCGACATAGCCCAGATAGCTTAACGTAAGACGCACTCAGCACAGTCCAACCGCCATCACTCGGAAAGTGTCACATGGAACGTCACTCAACTGAATTATTGCTAGGATACTTTGGCAGTGAAGGAAGGTCGAGAGATACGGGTCGTACGCCAACCGGCTACTGTGGCGCAACTGGAAACTAAAGTAACCCTCTAGAGTGATTTGTTTGTTATCGCGATTATTTGTCATGTTAATTATACAATATTAAAACCTAAAGCAACAATACCGATGCGTATAGAACAACCAATTTGTGAGACTTTTATTTCGATAATACCATAACATGTCCAGTAACCACGATTTTCGAACACTTACTAACACAATTCAATTAAATTCATTAACAGATATGATAATACTTAATAACAATATTGATCGTATTTGAAATAGCAAAATTCCATTCTTTCTACTTTTTGACGTGTTACCATAGACTACTGATGAATTGCTCATAATAAATTGTTAGATTAGGCAAGTGGCGAGCACAGATGGTTCTCAGCCTTAAAATTTAAGTATTGTGTGGGAGTCGATCATCACGAGCAAAGCTGTGAAGTACCAGGAGTGCATATATTGGTAGAGTTGCACGCACGACTCCGTTCACTCGTTTCACTTTAAACCATTCGTGTCACCGGCAACAGTCAAACAAGATGTCTATTGCTTCCCTCGTAATCAACGCAGAAATTAATTCCGTATACGAATTACTCGATTTTGCGATAACGAAACGTATCCAGTGTCCACGAGTAGCCGGCGGGGTACCAGGAGTGCATATGTCTGAGGCGGTGCACCCTCGGGATCACGAGGGCCCGGGCGCGTGGGCGGCGGACACCACCACCACGGGCTTCACTATGGTGGTGGCGCTCAGGTACTGTGCGCTCACCGTCAGGGGAGTCACGTTGCCTTTCACCATTTGCGTTTCTACCATCTGGAATGACACTACTTGTTAGTACATTTATGTGGGAAATTTGAGGTAAGGTTAGTATGGTAACAAATTAAGGATAAACAAAATAAAACTCATTAGAAATAACAAAACTGTTAAAGAATCGAAAAACGGAAAAGTTATACAACAGAAATGTTGTTTTCTAATACGTTGAAACAAGAGTCTTTCTTTTGTGCGCTTTCTGCCTTTTCGGATTTTCATTGAAAGTCCTTAATACATCACTCCCTCACTTTGGAAGTAACTTTATGATTAGATCCAAAATGGTTACAGCACATTTTAGTAGCCATATATCATGAGCTCATTATATTGTACAAGTGCAGGTGTTAACGTCTTGTGCCATTGTTGGAAAAGATAGATGGAAAAATATTTACTGGCAATAATTAAAAACAGAACACAAGTTAACATGATAGAAAATAAACAGTCATAAACAAATATCCACTGACATACACAAGGCGCCATCTAGGCCCAAGTTAAGCGTGAAGCCTGTATTATGGGTACTAAACAACAAATAAACATACTTATATACTTTTTTTTGTAAATAAATACATATTATACATAGAAAACACCCAGACCATTACAAACGGACATGTTCATGCACACAAATGTTTGTACTGCCCGGGTGCAACACATCGAACCCAGAACCCTTGGTGTTGCAGTCGACGTCTCAACCGCAACACCAAATGGGTCGTCAATAGAAAAAAAATAAAGTGTAATACTTCATTTCATTACTCAAAAAGCATGAATTTAAAAGTGTACCTTATGCGTAAGTGTGTGCGTCTGCAGTAGATGCGCCCCTGACTGGGACACCACTAGCGGCGTGAGCCCGCTTACCACAACGCCATCTGTTGGTGATATTCTTTATTAATAAAATTCCTATTTTCTATAGACATTCTATTAATCACGCCTTCCATCCTCAAAGCAAGAAGCGGCAACTAAACATACTAAATACTAGTTTTTGCTAGTTAGTTTATTGTATATATAAGGATCAAACTTAAATAGATATCATTATGTTTTTATATTCTGTAGTTTAGTAAATTGCAATTAAAATTATTTTTTGGTTAAAAGAACCAGTTGCCATAGCCGTAAAGCGATAAATCTTGTTATAAGAAAATTTTACTAGTTCATATACAACAAACGCAGAATAACGGAAGATTCTAAAATACCTGATGATACAGGGACTGGTGACACTAAGCCGTTTTCTTTTGGCGTCCTATTGTTGTCCACAGTCACCCCTAGAAACAAAAAAGGATTATTAAAAACACGGCACCGTGCGCTCTCGTTATATCGTTACACATATACATCAGACCAAAGATATAAAAAGTATAGATTCGTGATCACAAAACAATCGAAATTGTGTTCCGAATGCAGCGACAGCACACATACACACATTTCGAATGAGCGTACATTTACCTAAAGAAAGAGTCTACAACTGTATTCTCTTTGGCGGTTTGTTTTTGAGTACCTTTATATATACAGAATATCATTGCATCAGACAGCCATTGTTAGCTGCGATTAGTTTTATGAATATTAAAGTATCTAATTAGTACTCATGAAAAATGCGTAAAAAGTGTGTATAGGTACAACGGGTACTAAGTGTTGTATTATTATAACACTGTTTCGTTGTAATGGCGGACCAGAATGTTTTTAATATAACTTTGAAATAGAAGAGGTAAAACTTTTACGACATCCTTTGAATCTCTTCGCAAACGTGCGCTGGTTTCCTAATGATGTTTTCCTTCACCGTAAGAGCGTCGGATAACATACATATAATTTCGTAAAATTCGAAAATACATTTATACGTGGCGTTGATTTGAACCTGCGCCCTCCCGGTCGGAAGGCAACAGTCCACACCATTGGGCCACCGACTCTTACCACATAGTACCAATTCAGTACTAAACACCGCAATATGAAATAACAGAATTCAGGTCCTGGGGGGTTACCGCCATCTCTTAAAACAGTGTTACAATAATATTAAATCGTCTTTTCTGGTACAAAAATGATGACGTATCATCATAACAATACTGTATTAAGAGATTGTGGTTACCCCTCTCATTATAAAGCGAGATGCTTTATAATGGTAACCCAAGTAAGGTATATATTGTATAATGGTACATACTACATTCTGGTTGTCCTAGGCATGCAAATATTAATAATTAATTTATCGACTAGATTCTAGGTACAATAGATGTATTTCGTGATATATTTTCATGTACCAGGAGCCCATAACTCACCATTGGTATGCACCGAAGGCGCCTGCAATACCCTGAGACCGCCGCCCGCCGATAGAAGTTGTAACGCCGCTGGGCCAACCACTAATCCCCCACTACCCACCACCTGCGAAATATAAATAGGTCATCATTATTAGTTTTGTTTTGTAAATAATTGCAATTATATAATGCATTATTATACTGTTACAAACCCTTTTACAATCTGACACAATTCCTTTTTTATATGCTAAAGCAGGCAAACAAGCAATCGGCTCATCTGATGATTAATGACATCGCGCCAATGCACATTTTTTTTTCCACTCATTGCCATTCACACAGCGCCATCTAGCCCCAAGTTAAGCGTGAAGCCTGTATTATGGTACTAAACAACTAATAAACATACTAATATTTTTTCTTTTGTAAATACATACATATTATACAAAGAAAAGACCTTGACCATTTCAAACAGACATGTTCATGCACACAAAATGTTAATACTGCCCGGGGATCGAACCCGGAACCCTTGGTGTTGCAGTCTATCTCTCAACCGTAATACCGAATTCGTTGCCAGCTTTGCAAAAGAAATACGCTCTATTTTGAAGGTCGTCAGGTCGTATCGCTCAGGAAATATCTCCGGCAGCAAATAATTCCACAATTTCGTCGTTCGTGGTAAGAAATTTAGACAAAAACGTAGTAGTCTGTAGTTTAATCAAAGTGCATGGAACGATCTAACAGTTGGTACATAAATAAATATGTAATAAATACGTAATAATGTTTTTTGTATCAAGTTGTCAATTCATGTATTAAATTGTTATTGTTTCTTTTATCTCTGTAATATTGATACTCTGTTTTCCGCCATAGCGTTAATACTCTTATTAGTGCATGTTGTGTTAGCCTATAATTGTTTATGGCAATAGTGATTGATCTAGTGTATGTTTTTTGCTTTGAAAGTGTGATTGTACATAAACGTTGATAAACCTAATAAACAAATAAATAGAGAACTTCCATTCATCTAGGATTTGTAAAGGTCATAAAAAATGCATCCTTACTTGTGATATAGGCAAATGCAACTGCGCAGGGTGCACTATTGCAGCGCCGAGCCCGTTCGTGACGCCATTCTCCATGGGCTGCCCGTTCTGAAACAAAAAAGCGATTTGTTTTTTACTAAATTATCCTCAAGTTTTTTAGGGAAATGTTGATGGATTTATTTTGACCAACATTTCAACAAGTCTATTAGACTAAAGGAAAAGTATATCACCATTAGCCCCACCAGGGACACATGTCTTACTAGGGCACAAGCTATACCGCAAAGCATGGTTTATTTTATTTTTTATGTCGTAAGTAAACGGGACGGTCAGAACGCCCACCTGATGGTAAGTGATACGCCTGACCATGACAGCGGCATTGAAGGAGACCAACAACTGATAAGAGAGTTATAATCCTCCATCAATGCCTCACTGCGCCCCTCACGCGAATTACAATGTTAGGTCTCTCATACCCGGTAATTTCACTAGCTATAGTGCTCTCATCCCAAAACACAAAAGTTCATAGCACTCTTATTTCACGAGACGATATTGGCAGTGCGGTGGTACCTACTGAGACGACTCAGTAGCGTCTTTCAGCAGTTTCCTATTTCAAAAGTTACTAGTCTACCACCTAGTAACTTTTGAAATAGGAAAACTATTTCTTTGTACATATTAAAATCATCATCATCATCAGCCCATTACGGCCCATTACAGGGCACATGCCTTTCTGCAGCAGAGCCATGGGAGCTAGGGCTGTAACGCAACGTGGGCCCAATACGGATCGGATGTTAACAACTAACACCCTAAAATAGAAGGGGACCGATGGCTTAAGGTGCCATCCCAAACAAACAATCATCTTTGACGACCCATCTGGTGTAATGGTTGAGACGATGTCGACTATTACACCAAGGGTTCCGAGTTCGATCCTCGGGTAGTACTAACATTTGTGTGCATAAACATGTCTGTAGGGTCTGGGTATTTCCTATGTATAATATGTATGTATTTAGAAAAAAAGTATATAAGAATTTTTATCCGTTGTTTAGTATCCATATTATAGGATAATGCTCAGTTTGGGGCTAGATAATGTTGTGTTAATGTGTCTTTATTTATTATTTTCGGACAATCAGGTGATGCAAGCCTGCAATGTCCTAGTAAAATCGCACAAAAGGAAGTTTCCCGCGGGTCTCGAATCCACGGCCGTTCATAGATCCGATCTAATTCAAAATTGCACCTACTAGATAGGCAGTTATTATGAACGTATGTTTATTATTGTAAAAAGTAAATAAAATGTTTACCTGAGCGTTTGGTTCCCTGGTGCGAGTGTTGTTAAGGTAAGGGTGTTATGTCTTGAGCCGTACGACGTCCGCACGACCTGGAAAGGTGAAACAATTATTAAATAAAATATTTATTAAAAAATGGATTGTCTGTTTGTAATATTCAAATAACAATTTTTTTCTTCATGCTTATTGTGAATACGGTACATAATTACATATGCCAAAATATTTGTATTGAATTTTTTATCTGCCTGTTTGTTCCGAGTATATAGGTTACTCCTACAACAACAACAAAAAAAACTTTATTCAAATAAATCTGTTATAGATACTTCTGCATCTTCAATTGTTATTATTAAAAGAGTAACTACTAAGTTTCCTGCTGGTTTCCTCTCAGTGGAAAACTACCTCCCAAACCAGTGGTAGCTTCATTTAACATTCATAAGTGTTCTATAAGGACCTAAACTAAATAAACACTTTTCATTTTCATTATATTTTTTATAATAATAAGTAGGATCTTGGAGAAGAGCTGGCAAGAAACTCGATAGTCACTCTTTTAAACTTTTAAATCATTGGTTACAAAGTTTTGTCATTTATCTACACGTAACTTTACAATAATTTTATACAACGATTTTGTAACTGGAACACGATGTGCAAAACCACACATCTTTATCCGATAAGTATTCGTCTATTGTACAGAAACCTTTTTTCATGAGAGTTTTTTAATCTTTAATTTATCTAAAACGGCTGAATGATTTTGGACGGGACTTTTTTGGCAGGTAGCTGATGTAAGGAAACACATAGGTTACATTTGTTTTAGACAATACTTTAAATTTTAGAAAAATAAACTAGTGTTTACCGCGTGGCGGCCTCGCGTCGCTTTTAGGTTGTTATACTGTGGGAAAATATAATCATATACCGCGGGGAACAGCTAGATAAAATAAACTAGGATTACATTCTTAGTTTATATTTAGTGTTGTTGCTCGATTGCACGCTACCAATAGTTGGGCAAATGCAATAGTATCGGTAGTATCAATAGTGTCGATAGCGACACCATCGATAGTGTATTGATACTATCGATAGTAATTAAGTAGTATCGACAATTTTATCCTATCCATAATAAACTTTTTATCAATAGTATTGCCACAATGCAATAATTTAATACTTACCACAATCAAAAATTTATAAAACTATGAATCAAAGAATAAACCTAACTTATAAAAACTTTTACATATTGGTTGATGTAGGTAGTGCATACATCAACCAATATTGGTTGATGTATGCACAGTAAAAGTTTTTTATAAGTTAGGTTTATCTTTTTTATCTTTATAAATCATACGAACAATCCAATAGTCACTATGTAACCAAGTAAATAAGTAAAACGCAAAGGTTATTATGTAAAAAGCTGATTGTTGTGAAAAATTTTAGTACGAAAACCCAAGTCAATGTTAAGCCATAGATGCGCCACTGGCCTAAACAAGGCTAAACGCGTTCAAATCTAACCCCACCTAATCCAAGATTAGTCAGCTCTAATTTGTAACGCAGTACTAGGAGCCCATACCTGAGAAGTGGTTGGCGTTATTTGTATCGGCAACGTGCGCAACTTGGTGCTGAGGTTCAGGTGTGAGGAGGGATGACTCCCGTGCTACTGACCGCGGCGGCGAAGAGGTAATCTGAAATCGGAAGGATTTATTAATCAAATAACTGTTATAATTACATCTCATCGTTTAAAAATTAATATTTAATGAATACAAACAATAATAATTATGAATAATCTATTATTAAAATTAACTTACACTTATAGGAATTCCTACGATTTGATTATTGACTGTTTCATCCCTATCTTTGTCCTCAGAAGTAGGATCTGAAATTAAACAATAAACTTTTCTGTAATTCTTTGTAAAAAAATATCTATAATAAATTCAATAGTTTGTTTACAACAATTGCACTCTTAACACACAACTAATTTTATAAGTAGAAGATGTTAATTCAAAACAGTTAAAAACTCACAAATTCGATTAGATAGAAGTTGTAATAATAATTGAACGATATAGGTAATTATTATTAAAATAATAATTGTGACACAAGCGCCAAATATTAAATAACCGCAGCCGCCTGTACCAGGAGAACATGGCCCGCGTAGAGGTGAACTTACCGATACTCCGAGGGCGAACTGTGGCACGCACCGACACCTCCCGTTTTAAAGCGGCAAGTCGCTGTTGTGCAGCGATCTTTTCGGGCTAACCGCTCCATTTCATGTTCGCACTCACGCTCCTTGCGACGGAGGACCTGCGGACGAATTACCAGGAACGCATGAACGTTATGAAGTTACTTTTGCGTGCATTATCTACCGCTTCTACGCAGCAATAAAGCTACGTATACACAAGCAAACAACTTTTTAGTCACTTCGTCGTACAAACCTACTATTGGATAAGGTTTACCTACATTTTTCATTATCAATAAAGGTGATAATAGGTAAGTTTCCAGTTTTTTCATATTTCGAAATTAAAACAATTAATTCAAACTTCCTGAACAAAGTCGCAATCTTAACAGGTCACTGAAAGGGTTCGTTCAATCTTAAAAGAAAGTTATGGAAGATCTCGAAAGTTGGCTGTTGTAAGCGTGAAACCTTACAATAATCGAATTACGAAAGCGGCTACTTCGCGTGCCCTAACCATTGACGTCTCTACGAAACGTTTCAACAGAAGAAAGCCGTAGAAATTACAATGTGGCGACAACATTACAAAGTTTAACTACACGATGTTTTATGAAGTCTTAGTTATTGTTCGTTTCAGACGAGTTACAATGTAACTTTTTGCTTTACCAAGATCTTGTTTAATTTTTCGTTAAAATTTTCATTTCGGAAACAATTTACTGAACATAACTTCATTACTAAATCTTTGATATATTAAATTTTTGAAATAAAATTTTACATTACGAACATATGACGACCAATTTTCAAGAATATGCGCAGTAAATTTGTTTTTATAATGTTATATATATGTATGTATATGGTATAATGTAGTAGTACTAGAAGGTCTAGTTCACTTAATGTAAAATAACCCTCATTTATAAAACTGCAGTTTTAGAAATATCACAATTTCACTATTTGTTTTAAATGGTATTATAGGAGCCGTTTATGATATGATTCAAATTTTTATATCAATATCTGTGCAACAAAACATGTACAGGAAAAAAAGCGTATAAAAAATTACCTTAATTAAAAATCAATTTACGTACATATCTGACTTTGACCCAAACAGAAAGTGTTGTGTCGCAACGCAGCCCCTGACCCATTGCATGAGATTTGCCTTAAAATCCACGTTTCATTCACTTCAGAAACGTGCCTTTGAAGCTTGTCAATGAGCATTTGTGTTTTTATATAAGTCATGATTTTTCGCGTTGAGAAATCAGAAACACTTATTCCTAGCAGGAATTTCGACACAATTGACAAATACACTCAAATTTGATGATATATATTTTAGAAATGAAGATTTTTGCGTTCCATTTTGGGCGTGGACTGACTGCACATACCTACATGTAAGACGCATCTTAAAAACCTTAGAGCAGTACATAATTTGTGTGGTATATAAATTTATTTCGATTGCATATAACAAACAGTTCAACAATGTTCATAAAAAACGTTAGCCATGGAAATAATGTGTATCACGGAAATAAATTGAATGTATAGTATGTACTTTAAAATAAGACGTATTTTCTAGATATATCAATAATAAAAAATGTTTATTCAATACTATAAAATCATTAAACCTTATAGATTTTAATATTGTGTTATGTGGGTCGTTTAAACAAAGATCGAGTTTATTAAGAATATTAAATCAGTTGCATCGAAATGAAAGTTTATTGGATTTCAAGTGAGGTCTTTGATTGCCATTAAAAAAAATGTTTTGTTGTTTATGTTAAGTGCAATAAAGAATTAAATAAATAAAGTTCGTACCGACTGACCTGTATATACCTGATGGCCGACCCGAGTATCGACAGATTGGAAGTTTTCTTGTCATCGGGTGTCGCAGGGAGATGCCTCTTGAGAAGTTCGAAGCACTCCTTGAGATGTGCTCGCCGGTTCTTCTCCAACTTATTGTGGACCTCCCGTGTCCCTGCGCGAGGGGCACTACCGTTACTGCTACTGCTGCCGTTACTGCTGACCGAAGGTGGGGACGGGATTTGAGGAGGCCTGTCAGCAAAAATAATCATTTTTTTATTATTCCTAGTAGTATTTCACATATAACGACTAAGGACTGGTAAGCTGTAAGGCCGCGTTTAAACTGTTGACATTTTGTGTAACAACTTAAATTTCAACATGTATCATTATCGGTATGAAATTTTATACCAAACAAATACGATCTAACGAAATTAAAGTCTTATAACCAAATCTTTTTACTGAAACCTTTTCTATTTACTATGAAACAAAACACACCATGTATTACTATGTATTTGACGAGAATTGTACGCAAGCTAAAGGTTTCAATTTGAAATTGTATGCTTCGAGGTCATTTTTGATTTGTGTGCGTAAGATAACTTGTAACAAAGTAAGACAAACGTATTTGTATTCATACTTATTCGGTCGTTACACAATTAAAGTTTAGCATTCAGAACTGTAAACTGAAGCTTATTACAGAAAATAGGACACTGTATTCGTTTATTTTATTAATTTATAGATTAAATCATCAAGGCGCACAAATTCGACCTCGATAAAATTATAACAAGCCGACGACAGTATGCATGCAGTGGTTGTGATTATTGCATGATGCATGCGCGCAAGGACCCACGCATCGAATGAGATCTAATACACTATTCATTGCACGTATGTTAAAAACAAAACCTTGACAGCAATCTATTGAAAAACACATAGAACACATGTAGGGACCAAGCAAGGATAAATTATAATTTCTATTTTGACCTGTTTACATATTATTGTATTTAATTTTCAACTTGGAAAGTTCTAGGTCCATTTTTGTTCTTATTCTTCTAAGGTAAGGTAATTACTACGTCATCATAAACGGAACAAACATTTCTCATCGATAATAGTATTTAAATATCATTTCTGCCTGCAACTTTCCTTTCAATTCACTAATTTTATAATTTAATAAAAAAAGGCATCTTTTAGATACGCAATGTCATAAAGCTTTTACACAAACACGTACAAATGTGTATCCAACGTTGTAATGAATGTATGTATTACAACGTTGAATACACATTTATTGTTATGACAATAAATAATCTATGTAGAAGATATTCATACGATCATGAGGATAAAAACTAGATCGTAGTATGCAACTTATGAATATCTTCACGGTCAGAATTGTAAAGACATTTGTCATACAATATGTGCGTCAACTACCATAGTAAACCGGTATAATTCATTGTCTTTGTTATTTATTACTTTTGTTCATATTTTGGTATTAAAAAGTCGAGATTTTTTTTCCAATAAATACAATTAGCTTCTAAACCTTGTTATGAGTAGAATCGAATACTCATAATCATAACACAAGTTCCTCCGAGTCATAACATGATATTGTTACTTTTTTTTATTCGAATCACCAATCACAACAACGCTTTACAATCATTTTTTACATTTGTTAACGTACTTTAATAACAATGAAAACAACTACAAAAAGCGTTCAATGTGAACGGCATTTAACTGCATAAAGCACGCGAAATACGTGATCGCGTAAAGAATGCCAGCTGTTTTAGACACCGCCGCTACCAGGAGAGCATACGTACCCATGGCTACTACTCGTAGTTCGGGGCCTGGAATGTTCTTGTACAAAGTCGAGGATAGGCGCGGGCGGTGCGGGCGGCAATTCAGCGGCGCAAAGGGGGGCCGGCGGCGGTGACGGCGGCCGCACTACGCCGTTGCTGCGTACCGGCAACCCGGTCACCACGCGCACCGACACCGGCGACTTTGGCTCCTCCTCTGTAAACAAAACGACACGTCGTATACAACACTCAATACTCCAATTACACTTCTACCAATCGCATGTAAAAAAGTGAACACCGATTTTCTCTTGGCTGAGCGCTGTGATGCCGCTGCCGGTCAGCACTTGTCAAACCGTGTCAACCGCTCGTCGGCGGCTGCAATCCGTGGCGGTAAAGTACCAGGCGAGCAGAACGTAGCGAGAGTTCAAATTGCCGAACGCGGAGCAACGATAAAAACGAGACAGCGTTATAAACAACTCTCTACGTAATAGCTAGTGCTACAGCAAGATACTTTAGCGGTTTTGCAATAAGGTTGAAATTAGTATGTTAATGTTGAAATCAGTCACGCTGCAATATGAGCGAGGGGTTGATAAGATTGTTTGAAACGAAAGAGACAAGTATATGGGCGTGTTTTGAGCAAGCTGATTAGGATGACGTCAGTACATGTGGCAGGCGGCGCGCGTGTTGACTCGAGCGAGTGCGGTTGCCACACCGAAAATCAGCTGTGGATATTAACACAAATACAAAAGTATATAGCGACCGGTTTAGAGGTAATCGTTTGATACGCGGCCGCAATTGATGTTTATCAGACTTGTTTTTATTTTACCCATTGCTATTGCCGATAACACAATACAGGAATGGTAATGTGTCCAAATTCCTTTATCTATAAATTCTTACTGTCCATAAAGAATTATTGAATACTATTTAAAAAAGTAAAGGAAAAATAGAAGATCAATATACAAGCAAAAGGAATGTTTATTGTGAAATATTATATTTTAGTTCGTTTTAAGTTCTTTATATTATTATGTAATTTTAAATATATAATTCAAAACACAAGTGACGAGTTTTTAGTCCTAGTCCAAACATAATGAGATAATTAGCAGGAACGTTGTATTTACAAATTATTTAAATATTAAAATTTTGCAATGCAATTAATATTTTAATATCACTGAGCAACCTTAGCGTTGGCATAATTATCATTTCAGAAAAAAATGTACTAACGTGTGTATCATCCAATGGATTACGTATACTTACGTAGAATTTTACTTTCAAATTACATGGCCGTAGTATAGAAAAATATATACCTTACGACACATGTCACACGTTTACGCATATTGTTGCACCCATGACTATCAATAGCAAAAGTTGTGAGACAATGACTTTGAAAATGAATGTACATAGTTATTCATTATTTGTGTTTGAAGAGGTTTATCGTAAATAATACAACCAATAAAGTGAGACGGCTAGACACCTATTGTATATAAGTCCGGATATCATGGATTAAGGTCAGATCACATGATGTGTTGTCTCCATAAGGTTGGTTGTATTGAACAGAAATCTACCAACGAGTAATTTACGACTGTTACAGTTATCTATGACGTTAAACTATGTTCAATAAACACAATAACC
This sequence comes from Leucinodes orbonalis, assembly GCA_019425675.1. NCBI lineage: Eukaryota > Metazoa > Arthropoda > Insecta > Lepidoptera > Crambidae > Leucinodes > Leucinodes orbonalis. The sequence continues at coordinate 852 of PQWD01005210.1, read as the reverse complement.
GATAATTTATTGTTGACTTTCAAAACAGCTATATCTATAGCTTGAAACGTTTAGATCAATTGAATCGCAGTTCATTCTTTTTGAAAAGCTGTGCCCCGCGTGTTACTCGCGTGTAAGATGTTCTCCGGCAGTAAAACGTAGCCTATGTATTTATCTGGGTGTCTTAACTTCATAATAAAAAAAATGAGCGACGCTCATCGTCGCGCCGCGAAGATCAAGATTCCTTACTTTCCTAAATATAAAAGGTGTTTTTCGCAATCAAGTTATCTAGTTTTCCTTACTACATCAGCTACCAGTCAAAATGGCCTGTCCAAATCGGTCCCGCCGTTTCTGATTTTACCCGGAGCAAACAGACAGACAAAAATATTTTAAATGTTGTTGGTATGTACCATAAGTATACACAGACACTTCAAAATGTTTTTTGTGTAGATGACAAAAATAACTTTAACTTCTTGTTCAGCCGGTATCGAATTGGAAACCTGTACTTTTTTTATTATGATGAATCGTCATAATAGTCTGGAACCAAACAAGCGTTGTTTATGATTACAGCCAATATATTTCCAATACGTATTGAATTTTTCAGTGATTTTTCAGCCAACTTATCCATACGATGGTTTCAAAAGCGACTAATTCCGCATAACTAGAGTCCAGTATAGGAAAACATAAGCCGGGGGTCTTTCGATTATTCACACTGTAGTATTCAATATAATTAGATCAAGGCGATACAGTGGTCGATGTCCTCATGACTTGAAACCATGGGTCTTTTAGAAACGGCTTATTTATAATTGAAATTGTAATAACCGATTGAAATCTATTGTTCCGTTACATAATGATTCAGCTTTGTGTGAAGAA
>PQWD01005209.1:0-30655 GCA_019425675.1 Leucinodes orbonalis | reverse complement strand
TTAATTTTTTTCTTTACTTCTAATTCATTAACTAAGATTTCCAAATTTTTTGAAACTTCACTAATATCTTTGAATTTATTTTTATCAAAAAAATCATCATTAATATTATATTTTGTATTATTAATAGTGACAATATAATTGTCATATACACAATACTTTTTAATCATAGATTGATAGTGCCAATCAATAATAAGTGGTGTAATCTGGTCATATAATCTATCTAAAATAAAAACTTGACCTCCTTCATCTAAATTTGTGACACAATCATGCTTATATAAATTTGTACTCTTGTTATTCTTGTAGTTATAAATAGTTGGTTGAATACCAAGTGAATATAGAAAATCACTTAATTTGTTTATAGTAAACAAATTGTAGTCTTGTTTATTAAAGTCCATATAAATTTCATGTATGTCTTCAATAACACCATATATATCGTTTTTCGCTAATAAATCTAAAAGAAATGGATCAATATAATTTGTAAATAAAATTGAATAAGATCTAAAGCAAGGATCGGAGATTTCTTTTATAAGGTTTCTAAAACTATTAATATTAATTACACATACACAATTAATATTAATTTTTGTTCTGGAATTTTCTATATCATCGAAAAGAAAGAAGTCATTATCTAATAAAACTGAATGAGGTATCAAACATGACAAATTAGATTTTGTAAAAGCATCAAACAAAAGACATTTTACTCCATAAGACGATGATAATATTTTTGAAATCTTTGAAAAATCAAAAGTCATATCAATAAACAAATTTTAAATTTTAAAAATACATGTTTTAAATTTAAAACTTATTCAATATTTAACAAAACTGGACTTTTGGTTTCTAATAATATACAAATTTCTCTTTCATTAATTGCAATATCTTTTATGTTATCAGTACAATTATAACTCTTTATCAACAAAACATTTTGATCATAAAACTCTATAGAATCCTGAAAGACTAATAATATAATCCATAAAAAGTAAAATTTTGTAAATGTCTTTTTTGGTATCATATAAATTTATCAATTCATTGTCTTTAAACACATTTAAGATATTTTTTGTAAAGGTCAATATAAAATTATGTGTTTTACATATCCCTATCATTTTTTATTAATAATAAATTTCTCTGTTTTATCTATAAAGTTATAAATTCCTATACCATCTTCATGCAACAAATACAAACAATCTGTATCAAAAGAACTTGAAAGAACTTTTTTACCAATATGTGAAAAATAAAATATATTAGGAGTCTTACTATTTGTCAGTGCAACTTTCCCTTCTTCATTCCAAATTATAATAAAATTATTACAAATACAACCTGATGATATATTTTCTAATAAAAAAATATTATCATTAACTTTAACTCCGTCTCTAGTAAAAAATGAAATTGTACCATCAAAATTAAGAGTTATAAATTTATTACCATCATTTAAAACTTTTTTACAATCATGCATAACAGATTTAAGTTTTAAATTGAAAATATTATAAAATATTAACTTATTGCCATCATTCATTACAAGAATATCATCAAAATATATCATTTTTTGTAAAGCTAAATTTTTTATGCCAGTAAAGGAACCAAATTTGAAAATATAAAGAGTAAGGGAAATACCATCATATAAAAACAAATATTCATCTTTAAAAGACACAATGTTACAAGGTTTACAAGGATCTAAAGACTTAACAGTGTATTGTAAATTAATAGCATCTGTTGTCCCTAAAGTACATAGATTTAAATTTTTATCCTCTTCATCTTTTTCAATATTTATGCTGTTTTCATTTTCTTTTATATTTTTCGTTTATGCAAAATGAATTTGTTTGTTCAACCAATAAATTAGAGTTTTTCTTATTTTGGTTTAAATCATCTTCAATATTTTTCTTTTCTTCTTTTTTTTACTACAACATCACAAAGATGCAATTTATCCAAAGAATAAGTTCCTGAACATACATTAACTTTCCCATCTTTATAATGGTCTACACCGTACATGTATTGTAAACCATAAGTTAAAATTTTTTCAAGTGTTATATCTCGTCTTATATTTTTAAGATCGTCTTTAATTTCATTTTTAAATACAAAACCTGTGTAAATAAATGACTCTTGTTTAAAATAATTGTAAATTAAAGAATTAATTTCAGATTTGGTTAACTTTATCATTAAAAGGGTTAAAATAAAATTTTAAAGTTCCCCATAAAAATGGAAGAAAAAAATGATATGGAGTACGATATAGTTGATAGTATGCAATGTTCTTTACCATATGCAAAACAAGACGATGAAGGTACATTTTGCACTTCACAAGATTTTTTTATGTCTCAAGAAATTGAAATGAAAAAGAAACAAAGTCAAGAAGATGCATTTGAAGAATCAGATAAAAGTACAAATAAAGAAGAGTCAGAAACTTCAGATTTTGAGAGTTCTGATGAAATTATAAATAAAAAAAAGACATTAAGAAAGAAACCTATAAAAGTTTTTCAAGGACGACAAAGAAGAAGTGCAGCTAGAAATAGTGCAGAACAGAAAACTAAGAATGTAACAAAAAAACAAGACAATAAAAAAGTACAACAAATTTATCCCAAGATGAAAAAAACACCAAGTAGCAAAAAAACAGTCTAGTAACATAAAAAGAATAGAAGAATGTAAAAACATGAAATTTAATTTATCAGAGATGAACAAAAAATTTTTGATTTTTTTATAACATCAATAGACCAGTGAGCAGCGCAGAACTAGTTTTGAATTTCAAAAAACAAATTCCCCTAACTTCTTTAACAAGTATTTGTTCACAATTAGAAGAAAAAAAGTTAATTATTATCAAACTTTATACAAAAACTAAAGTTTTCATGATTCATCCTGACGTGTTTGATAATAATGAATTAGATGAAAATAAAAATAAACTGAAAGTTTTAAAAGCTGAAAATGACAAATTGAAAAATGAATTGAGTACATTAACACAGGAATATAAAAATTTTAAGAATATGGATACAGAAGAAGAAATCAATGATAAGATAAAAAAATATAAATTGGATTTGGATTGTTTACAAATAAAAGTCAAAGCACGTGATGACGGAAATCTTGTTAGTAAAAAAGAAATTGAAGATTTTGATGAAAAAATAAAAAAATATACAAAAATAAGAAAAAGTAGAGAAAAGCTTTTAAATGAAATTTTAGGAATGTTAAGTGAAAACATGAATATGAAAAAAAATGAGTTAATTGAAGAATTAGAATTAGAAATGTAAAAATAAAAACAATTTTTTATTTTTTAGAATCAAATTTTATATTTAAAGCTTTTTCAAAAGCTTTTGCTAAATTTTTATCAAAATTAGCTGTTCCTTTTTCCCATTCTTTTACAACGTTTACTTTTTTATCCATTTTTTTTGCAAGATCTTTTTGATCCATTTCTAGTCGAATCCTGGCTTCTTTTATCATATCTTGAATATTTTTAGGGACAAGTTTAAGAGTAACATCATCATCTAAAGTAACCATATTTGATTTAGGAGCAGGTTTATTTTTTCTAATGATTATTGGTTTATCGTAATTCATAAGGGGATAAAAAGTAGATTTTACTTTCCATTATTTCTAATTTATAAAGTGCATAAAATCATAAAAATAATTTCTTAACATTTTTTAAAACTACTTAAGAATACAGTGCATAAAATCATAAAAAATATCTCTTAACATTTTGTTAGCTTAGTCAAAATCTTCTTTTAATTACAATGACAGCAAATTTAAAATTAATTCTTAAATTGAACTTACAATAAAAAACAATTATTTTAATATTTATTTACATTTTGAATTTTCGTAGGTTAAGTAAGTCGAGAAAGATTATTTTTATATTTGACACCTTTTAAGTTGTTATTGAAAAATTACAAATTGATATTATCTAGTTAAAATAAACATGCATTTATTTAAGTCTTACTAAATTTATACTTATAGGAGTTTTAAATAAAAATGTTAATGTTTTTATTATCTTTGAATTTAACCTTACAAAATATTATTACCTCATATATCTATATTTATAATATTACAAATCTAATTACAATGGCCTTACAAATGTTTAATGTCTATAATTTAATATTCTAAAAATTATTACATTCTTATATTTAATATAATATATTATTATAATTACTTATAAATTATTATAAATACTACTATATTATTATAAATACTACTATATTATTTTAATTACTTATAAATTATTATAAATACTATTATATTATTTTAATTACTTATAAATACTACTATAATATATTAACATACTCAATTGATTGTATTAACTTTGCATTAACTCGTAACATTGTCAATAATACGTAAAATATCATACAACGAGTCTATAATATCAAATATTCAATAAGTTATATTAAAATTTTTTTGTAATAAAATAGCTATGAAAATAAGACTCGGTATTGTTGTACATCTTTATGAAACTCATTTTGCAATACAATTTACATTTTTAATCAGAATTTTCTGTATTCAAATATTTTTTAGATGTGATTTAGTTATATTGAATATTACGTCATAAATGTTGTAATATTTGTTTACAATTAACTATAAATTATTATAAAAGTCGATAATTGCTTCACATACTCAAAAAGTTACAAGTTATTTACTTTATCTAATGATACAATTAAATAAACTGTACTTCTAATAATGTCACAAAAACCAACTTAGTTTTATTTTTAATGTTATAAATTATTATTCTTAATTTTAAAAGGGAAAATCTTTTTGCCTTAGTTTCCTCAATAGTTTTTATTACTGGTAAATGCGTTGAAAATATCTTCTGTGGTGCAATAAAATGTTTTTATAGATAGTAACTTCTATTAGTCCTCATGAAAATTCCAGTTAAGAAGCAATAATGTTTATCAATTTAATATGTCATTTAATATAATTAAAAATAACCTTTTATTAAACATCTATCACCTTTTTAATTTTTATAAATTAAAATATTATTTATTTATATATTGTATTCATAATATTATAATGTGATATAATATAAATATCTCATTAATGCATAATATTATGAATACAATATATAATATTATAAATACAATATATAATATTATTACTACAATATATAATATTATAATTACAAAATAAATAATAACTACAATACAATATACAATATATAATATTGTAATTAGAATTGTAATATTATTAATACAATACATAATATTATAAATACAATATAAAATTATTAATACAATATATAATATTATAATGTGACATAATATTATTACTATAATATATAATATTATTAATACAATATAAAATTATTAATACAATATATAATATTATAATGTGACATAATATTATAAATATCTCATTAATGCATAAATTAGTTTAGACCTTTTTGGATATATTAAAAATCCAAAGCACTTTTAAATTTATATTTTTTATAAAAGATATATTAAAAATTGTTTATAGAAATATATTTTGTAATTTATATCTTTTAAGTAGACATAAATAATTTTTTCATTCAATCTATAAATTTTATATTTATAAATTGATATGTTTCGTCACTTACTCGTCATCAACCATGAAAAATAAGAATAAATCAATTTTTTATTATTAAATATATCAAATTTAGATATTTCTTTATAATAATAAATATTCTAATAGATATTTAAAATCTTAACAATTAATTTATTCATGCTCTTTTAATAAAAAGTTACACTTTTTAGAAAAAATAGATTAAATTTTAAAATGACGACATTGACATTTTGACTTATCTATTAAACCAACCATAAAATTTATTTTTTTAATAACTTTTACAAAAACTTTCGGTAAATTTTATAACCTAAAAACTAATATTAATTAATCTAAATTGTATAATTTAGATTAATTAATTAAATTTATATAAATATTTTATCACCTATTCTTAAATGGTAGATATTAATAAACAAGAATTGACTGTACAGGCAGCTTTGGGAATTTTAAAATTAAAAAAATCGGGTAAGGAGGAAGATTCAGATTTGATGAGAAATAAAAAGACATTATTTCAAAACACTGTACTTAAAGAAGTTTTTAAATTAAATAAATATCCATCTAATCAAACTAAAATAGATTTAGGAATACTATTAGATTTGTCTATAAGGACTATACAAATCTGGTTTCAAAATGAAAGAAGGAATAAAAAACAAGAAACAAAAGATGATAAAAATAATTATAAATGTGAAGTAGGTCCATTGATATTGTGGAGAATATATAAAAAGCAAAAAACTTTATCTTTTATATTTAAAAGATAAATTAAAAATAAAAGTAGAACTAAAAATAATAAATAATTAATTAAATTAAAAATAACAGTTTAACGGATAGTATAATTTTAAATTAAAAATGATTATTAAAATTTTTATAATATTGTATTAGTGCAATATAATAAAACAAGTAGTAATATGCATATAATAAAACAAGTAGTATATGCATATAATAATATAATAATATAAAATATAATAATATAATAATATAATAATATAATAATATAATAATATAATAATATAATAATATAATAATATAATAATATAATAATATAATATATAATAATATAATATATAATAATATAATATATAATAATATAATAATATAATAATATAATAATATAAAATATAATAATATAATAAATAATATATAATAATATAATAATATAATATAATAAATAATAATATAATAATATAATAATTAATAATATAATATAATTGTAATTAGTTTATCAGAATAATTAATTTTCTTACAAGTCTATTGACAAGATAAATAAAAAACAAGTATTTAGTCAATTTTAAGCAATAAAAACTTCATAAACGACTTGATTCACAAAAATTATTTTTAAAAACTTTCTCTGTCTCGCACAATATGTGAGTCATAAATTAGCAACTCGTTGACACTTACAAACTTGTACCCAAAATTTAGCAACTTGTCGACAGTTGTAAACTTTATTTTTAGATTCGTAAATTTGAAATATTTTCTCTACCCTATGAATTCACCAGTCAACTCTTCTAACCAACTAACAACTAAAAGTTCTAGTGAAAGAATAAAACAGTTTCTATCACAATATAATATTAAATTAGATGTTGATAACTTACTAAAAGATATAGACATATCTAATAAATCATATAAAGATATTTTAGATACGTTTTTATTAAAATACAGTGATCAATGGGAAGTATTAAAAGCTCTTTATAATAAAGAATATCCTTACGATATTGAATTTAATAAAAAGCTAAATTTTCCCAATGTTAAATACGAAGTAGTGGACGAAAACTTCTATGGAGCTAAATTTAACAATTTTGATATTAAAAAAGTTATAGAGCTTTGTGTTAACAATGATGTTTTGATTAAAGGGTTATTAATTGATATTAAATATAATATTGAATATTTAATTAATTTTATTTCTAAAATGAAATTAGGACTTGATATTAAAATTCTCACTGATAACATTTCTAATATTTTTATTGTTATAAAACAACCTATTACACCAATTCTCAGTAAAATCGCACTATATGAAATTTACAAGAAGCTTAAAAATCCAAAAGAGATAAACCACGTTTCTATTTTTACTAAAGATGTTAAAATTAGTATTTTAAATAACAATTTATTAGAAAAGTTTTATAATGATTATTCTATTAGTGATATATCATTTTGTATACGAGAATATTTAGATAGAAATGGATTACTAATTCATTTTAGTACTTTATTAATAGATTCTATTTCTTATATTATAAAAATACAAAATGAAAAGTCAACTGACTACTTAAGAGAGTTTTTAAAGTTTAAATTTATTGGTTATCAATTAACTAATGGATTAGAACTTAGTCGTATATCAGAAAATGAAATTTTAATTAAAATTGATAATTTAAAATATACAGTTAGATACCCTTCTCCTGATATTTTAAATAGACTTAAATTTCTTAATAAGACAGTTTTGTCGATTTACTACTCAAAAATAGAAACTTATTATTTTCAGTGTAAAAATATAAATAGAAGATTATGTTTTATCAATTATAAAGATTATGATGTTGTATTGTCGAAATATCCTATTAGTGGTAGTAAGAAAATAAGCTATATTGGAAATTTACCAAATGAGATATTTGAATATAAAGATAACAGAGTATTTATTTTTTATAGTAAAGTATCACATACACTTTTAATTAAATATAAAGAAGAAATTAATACTGAGATGTTTATAATGTATTTGATAAGTAGTTGTAGATTTAATTATATTTTATATAATTAAAATTATATTGCATAAATGCATAATTATATTAGATTATGTTGCATAAAAACAAACAAATTTAACTTTTGATTTGCATAATTATATTATATTTCATAAAAACAAACAAATTTAAATATAAATATTTGCATAATTATATTGCAAAGTGATTACTTTTTAAATGACAACATGAAAAAATAAACTACCAATTTTTTATTAGAAATTTTCATCTATAAAATCCTCAAAGTGTTCTTCCCCTTTGTACCCTAAAATCATTATTTTTTTATTTAGATCTTTGTCAACTTTAATGAGTGTAGGAAAAACAGTTAAACCATATTTTGATTTACAAATATCCATGTCTTCAAAATAAGGTTTTTTAAGTTCAAATAAGACAAGATCCTTATCAGTATTAAATCTGTCTAGAAGTTTACTAAGTTCTTTACAAGGAGGACATTCATTGGATCCAAAGTATAATAAGACGTCTTTGTTTAGATCCTGCATATTCTTTTGAACATCAGTAAATTTTTTGCAATTGTTTATTCTTTTAAACATGGGTTGTTGTCACTTCTAGAAATTTATAGAATAAACATTTCAAAAGTATGCATTGTAGAATAAAATACAAAAAGTGTTAGTATAATGATTACAGTATAATAAGTTTAAATAATACGATACATTTTAATAAGTAAGTGATAAATAATACGATACATTTTAATAAATGTAAATGATAAAAAGTAGTAAATTTTTTACCCCAATAAAATGTCTGATCAAGAATACAAACCAATAGTAGAACAAGAATATACACTCAGAGATGCCCTTACTCAAGCTTGCAGAGCTGCACGAATTAGTAATAATTTATCAAAAGGAGGCAGAGAGTGTGTGAAGAAAATTTGTGCTAATGATGCTAAAGTTGTTTTACTTGCTTCTGATTGTGAACCAAAAATCAAAACAGTGGCAACGTTTTTTTCTCAAAAAAATAAAATCCCAATTATTTCGATCGAAGATCGCAAAGAATTGGGTAGAATTTTAAATTTTGAAAAAGTTACTTTAAGTGGGAAGACTAGAAATAGTGGGTGTGGTATTGCTCTTATTTCTGATTTTAATGAGAAAACTAAAGCAACTGAATTTATTTTAAACGAGTTATCAGGTAATTAAATTATTTATTTTTTAATATTTAAATTTACTATTGACTTTATATTTATTATTAATTTTTTAATATCTAAAGTATTGAGTTCGTAATATTCACAAGTATTATTTTTTTAATATTTAAAGTATTTAATATTTAATATTTAAATTTACTATTGACTTTATATTTATTATTAATTTTTTAATATTTAAAGTATTGAGTTCGTAATATTTAAAGTATTGAGTTCGTAATATTTAGGTATTGAGTTCGTAATATTTAAAGTATTGAGTTTTATGCTATTTTAAAAAGTTTTATAAAATACTTTTTATAATTAAGAAGTGGGTATTGTAAAAGAATAATTTAGATGAATAGAAATTATCATATAAATTACAAATTGAAAGAATAAATAAAAAAATGCATTTTCAAGTATTTATATTTTTCATTGTACTTTAAATATTTACTAGTACAAAAGAATGATGTAAATATTTAAAAATACACTTTACAATTATTCTTTCAATTTGTAAATCAAAAGAGTATTCCTTTTTTATCTCAATTATAAAAGCTGTCTCTTTTAAAATAAATTAAAAAATAAGATTCTTTAAAAATTTAAATGATTTATTTTTTATATTTAAATCTTTGAATAAAATTTCTTTAAGTCCCTAATGTATTTCTTCTTATACTGGTTACCAATATCTACTATAAATATATCTAGTGAATTTAAATATATAATTTTAAATTCCTATACTTATCACCTTCTAAGTCAAGCCAATATATTTAAAGAAAAGATTGTAAGAGTTAATATTGAGAAATCTATAGACAATTTAATTAAAATCGTACTAAATCACCCAGAATATAAAAATTTAGAAGAGTTTCTCGATGATTACAATAAAATAGTTAAAAAATATGCTAACAGTCAGAACTATGACTTTTTTCCATTACAAAAAGTTATTTCTAATTTTTATATTAAAAACTTTATAAATCATTATATCAATTTAGAATTAAGAAATGCAGTTTTAATAAATTTTCAAATTTTAGTTTCTAGTGGTTGGAAGACTTTTACGCAAATTGAAAATGATAATAAATATACTGAGGAGTGTATTAGAGAAATTAAAAGAGTCCTTTTTGGGTTGGATGTACTAGCAGAATTGATTTATTATTTGAGGACTTTGTATTTCTATTTTAATACTGATATTGATTATGATATCAATAAAATTATAATAAATTAAAATTAAATATTAATTAGTTACTTCATTTTAAGTATTAAAATTAAAATCATCAGTTTATTAATTTAAGTATTGAATAGTAGTTTATTCAATATAATATTTTATATTTAAGTATTTACTTCATTTTAGATAGTTATAATAAAATCATCAGTTTATTAATTTAAATAGTATGTATAATTATTAATAATATATAAATTAGTATACTGTATTTAAATCCATATCAATTTACTAAATATTTTAATATATCAATTTACAAAATGTAAATATATTAATATATCAATTTATATTATTAATACTTTATTCAAATTAATATATATTATTAATAATATATATAATTAACAATAAATAATATATAATTTAATATATTAAATATAAATTTAATAAATATTATTAATACTTTATTCAAATCAATTTACAACTTTTCCATTTCTTAAAAAATTGATAATTTTATATTCTAAAACAAGATTTCTTAAATTGTAATCTCTGACTTCATCCAGTCCACTAAAAAATACGAAAAAAGAATTGTAAAACACTTCAATTTTATCAATTTTTTTTTGTATTAAAAATCTCAATATTTGATCAATTCCATTGTATTCCCATTCACAATAAAAAAGCTTTATTTTATTCTCCTTATATTTTCTTAGTCCATAATAAATATTAAATATATTCCAGGATTCTAATATTTCCTTCTCCTGAATTTCAATACTACTTTTAAGATTTTTTATAAAACTTTGGAAAACTTTTAAATGTTCAGTAGATTTTACTGGATCAAATAAAAATACTTCGACAGCTAGTGTAAACTTTAGAAATAATACCATTGGGGATAAAAGTTATTTTTTGATATATTTAAAAAGGAATTCAAATAATTAATCATTTCTTTATACTGATGTACATTGTTAAAAATGATTGGTCTTTTATATTTAGAGTAAAGATAGAATGTCTTTAATATTAAATTAATTTAAAAAATAAGAAGAGGTTAATTTTTAATAATATTGTATATTAAGTATTGATAAACTATATTTTGTAAATTTAGTACTGATACTAGATTGTTTTTTAATATTTACCAAATGACAATACATATTATATTTGAAACTACAACATTTCACAAGCAACCTGTCTATAAAACACACAGAAATATATTAAAATAAAGGATAGTTATCAATTATATATGAAATTAAAATTAAATAAGTATATTATAAAGACAATCCAAGATTTAGTATTCTTAATATCTATATTAGATTTTTCAACTTTGGTTTTAAGAAGTTAACTATTGATAATAGCTTTCAATAAAAGATAATCTAAAATTGCTAAGAAGCAAGGATTAAAAGTAGTTGATAATTTATATATATATAAATTTAAAAATGTACCAGAATAATCGCATGAATAAATTATATATGACGTCATAAATAAATTAAGAAATATATATTTTAATCATACTATATAAAGTATTAGAAAATTGTTAAGTTCTAATACTGTATATTCAGTTTAAGACATTAATTGCGAAAAAAATATTGAACCCTGAATACTGCGAAATAAAATAACACCAAATTTCATGCTTTTAAGTATTTATAGCTAAATTATAACATTAAGAACTTAATTCATCTTCTTTTTAATATACTTAAATACATAACTTTATAAAATCAAATACTTACTTTTCTACTATTAAAAGTTTTCAATATATTAATTCCTATGAATGTTTAGAACTTTTTTAGTATTAAAAAAAAATAGAATACTTACGTTATAAAATTAAATATTAAACTTTTTAATTTAGTTTACAGACTTATAAATTAGTCTTGTATTTGTAACTTTAAGAATGAGCAGTGTAGTGTTAAAACACCTGGGTTGTTTGATTTATCAATGATTTAATATGTAAAGTATATCTTTTTACATATGTTTGTATCTTCACAATGTAAGGTATGTATATTTTCATATATGATTGAATATAAAATGTAAAGTATATCTTTTTACATATATGTTTAAAGATAAAATGTAAAGTATATATCTTTTTACATTAAATTAAATATAAAATGTAAGGTATATATACCTTACATATATTTTAATACCTAGCTCGTAAGTCAAACAAAATATATTACAATATTATATTACCCATTAACATTTCACAATTGAAAAATTTTTAGCTACTAAAACTTAATCCAATAAATATCGTATTAATTTTATTACAAATTAATTTAAGTATGACGAATAATCTTAGCATTTACTTTGATGCCATTAAAAAACAATATAATTTAAAGAAGTAGTTAAACTGAAATTCTAAACATTTTTCATACAAAAAGTAAATCTTAAAATGACCTTTTCTTTTGCTCTACTAGAATTTTTTATTTTTTTAAAAAACCCTCTTTATGATTTTTCTGTTTTTCATAACTCCTTGTTTTAATTTATTTTACAAAATTGACGATGTTTTAACTAAACAAGTTGAACTTGAAAATACTATTAACAATCTATCAAATTGTGAAACACTAGATTATTCGATTAAAAAGAATTCTGCTCGATTAAATTCTTTACAAAAGTTACAAATAGGCATTAAATTAATTATTAAAAAATTGGAAGAACGAGAAGTTACTAAAGTAGAAGTAAGGAATAATTATAAGTGTTGTTTTTTTAATAGAAGGGAAGGAGTTTATGATACTGAGCTTGATGAATTGGTGTATGAATATAAGTTTGCTAGATTTTTAAAAAATGAACTTTAATATTAAATTTATTTTTTTATCTAATATTAAATTTGACAGAATATCATAAATACACTTATAAATAATAAGAAATATCTCCAATTTAATATTAAATTTAACAGAATATCATAAATATACTTATAAATAGTAAATAATATCCTTATTCGTTAAACAATTTTTAATTTACCAATAAATTTAACATATAACAGAATATTAAAAATAATAAGAAATATCTTTATCCATAAAATTTAAATTCCTTTACAAATCAATACATTTTATAAACCCCATGTTTGTTACATTTCTATTTTTTATTAAATCACAAATAATAGTTCATTTAATATCAAATTATTTGGAAATCAATCACACGGGTGTTGAACTCAATTTTGATGATACAAGTTTTAAAATATTGCAAAAATATATAAAAAAATATAAATCAATTAGGAAGGATTTTCTGATTAGAAGAACTAAATCTAAATTAAATGTTTTACCAGATTGCACGTATTTAAATAATTTTGCAATTACTAGGGAAGTATTTAATAGTTTACAGAATAATATACCTGATAATATACAAAGTAAAATACAGAATAATATACAAAGTAATATTCAGAATAATATACAAAGTAATATACAAAGTAATATACAAAATAATGAATTACCTTTTACATTTTTAGAACCAAATGCCGTTATATTTTTACTAGTTAACGGGAAATTAATTGATTCCAGAAATATTGAAATTTTAAAATTGATGTTATTAATTTCTAGTGCTAAAAATATCAACAGTAAAGTAGAGTACGAAATCGTAAATTTTCACAAACATTTTTATATTTATAATAAAATTCATTTCTATGATAGTTACAGTCTAAAAGATATTGACAATTTAATTTTTTTTTATAAATTGATATTTAATTGTTATAAAAATGGAATTTTATTAATTATTGATATTGCAAAGTATGTCATCATAGGGTATTTAAAAGAATTTAAAGCTAAAGAAGGAATTATTAATGATTTTGAGAAATTAGATGGATACAATATTTTCAATTGTTCGGATGACGTCATAATTAATATTAAAAAGATACCTTTTGACTGTATCAAAAATTTTGTATGCAATTATGAAGAAATTGAACTACTTGACTTTTTTCAATAAATTAATATAAGAAGTAAGTATTTGAAAATTACATATATGGTTTTTTGAATTGAAAAATAAAATAAAAAGTGAATATATAAATATCTAAATATTTAATTTAAATTATTATTGAAATAAAAATCTTTACTAGTTTAATAACTTTTTTACATAGACAAGTTAGGCTCTTAAATGGTAATAATTTACAAGGCACACCCCTAGTAGGTTATAATAAGAAAATTAATATTTTTATAATATAGAAATTCTAAGTATTTCTTTAACATAATATTATAATTATTGTGCTTAATTATAAAATATTTACAATCTTGTAGAACTAAAGAGGTATTTTTATACCCTTTAAATGGAAAATGCTGAAAGACTTTTGTCTGAACAAAAAAATTTACGAAAAAACAGAAAATATTTATTTTACGCTTTACCAGTACCCACTAAAACTAAATGTATTGAATGGGAATGCGGGTTTCCTGGACCAGATACCGATTTATATCGCGGATCTTATTTTACTGTAAAGTTAACTTTTGATACTAAATATCCAATAAATCCACCATCTGTCAAGTTTATTCACAATGTTTATCATCCTAATGTGTACCCAGATGGTAATGTCTGTCTTGATATTGTCGCATCTAAATGGAAACCTTCTATGACCGTAATGAGTATTTTATCGGGACTACAACATTTTTTAGAAAATCCGAATATAAAAAGTTCTGCTAACGTCAAAGCAGGATGTTTGTTTAATAAAGATAGAAATAAATATGATTATCTTGTTAAAGAGAATATTAAGAAATTTCATTCTAAACCAAATTTTCGAAATATGTAAAGTTTTAAGTTTTTATACCCCATGTTACAAAATGATGAGACACAAAAACTTATAAAAAGTGATGAGGCACAAATATCTATAAAAAGTGATGAGGCACAAAAACATATAAAAAGTGATGAGGCACAAAAACATATAAAAAGTGATGAGGCACAAAAATATAAAAAGTGATGAAAAACAAGACGACTCATTAGATATGATACTTAATCCTCATATATACGCTTTAGAAGACACTCTAAAAGCTATTTATAAATCTGAAAACATAGATGAAAAAAATGAGCTCATTGATGAATTAACAGTTATTTTTACCAAAGATGATATTTTATACAATAGAAAAATCCAATTAAAATTCCCGGAATTACTAAATTTGTTAAAAATTGAAGATTTGTATGACCACTCTTGCATTTTATTGTCTGATATTGTACGACATAAGCCTGTTATACAAGAAATCTTTTTTTTATTGAAAATTTTTAATTTTTTAAATTTTAATAAATACAAATCGACTATGTCTTTGGTCTTTAGCATGTGTTATGGTAACAAAAAAAATACTGAATACTTTTTTAATGAAATTTATAATCAAGAAAGGGACTGTAAAGAAGAACTTGTAGAAATTTTAAAAAATCAATAAAAAATTTTTATTTATTGAAATTCTTTAACAATTTTAAGGATGAACTTGTAGAAATTTTAAAAAATCAATAAAAAATTTTTATTTATTGAAATCCTATTGGACGATTTTACGATAAACTTGTAGAAATTTTAAAAAATCAATAAAAAATTTTTATTTATTGAAATCCTATTGGACGATTTTTCGTCTCTTTAAAACAGGCAATTACAATCATCAAAAAAATTGTCATCGTTCCACTATAAAGTAAAAATAAATTTTTACCTATGGCTTTTTCTAAAGGTATATTCAAAAAAGATAAAATAAATGCGGAAAGCCAGTTTACTCCAATAGTAAGTCTCATTGCGGGCATTACATATTTTGGTGTAAATATTTCATTAGTAATAAACCAAGGTATAGAAGCTAATCCTACATTATAACCAAATAAATATAAATACGTAACGGGTACATTAACGTAATCCAATCCCATTAAAAAAGTTGATATTACAATAATAGATGTACTAATAATCATAAAAATCTTTCTACCTACTTTATCTATAAAATTACAACTAACAATTGATACTGCAGCAGAAAATGATAATGAGTACACCCCTTGCATCTTAGAATTAGATGTTTTCTTTAATAATTCTTCAGTAAAATTAGTAAAATATTCTATACCACAAGCATGTTGGGAAATATGAAACAAAATCGCCAACCATACAGATTTTCTAGCATCTTTATTTTTTAATAACTGTTTTATTGTTGTGTGATCATTTTCACTGGTAGTGTAAGGGCATTTTTTAATTAAAAACAATAACAGAGTATGGATAACTACAATTGAAGTAATAATAGAATAAACAACTGTAAACCCACTTGAAGAAAATGCCACTGTTAATATTTTACCTAATACGAGACCCAATACTATTCCTATTGAGTGAAAAGACATATAAAATCCTCTATTTTCGTCAGTTGTAATACTAAAAATATAATTAGGAACAGTGCAACACGAATTACCAGCACCTAGTCCTACTATGATTCTAGAAAGCAATAAAATATAAATATCTGAAAAGGCTAATGATAATAATCCACCTGCTAAATAAAATATATTGTTTACAATCAATACTACTTTTCTATCAATATCATTGAAAAAGAAATTAAAATAACTGGAGATAAACGCGCCTAAAAAGACGATAAAAATGAACAAACTCTGACATAAATCGAAATCAAATTTATAATTGTAATTGTTAAAACTACTTCTTAATCCAGGAAGAAGTACTTGCTCTGAAGTAAGAAATAATCCAAAAAGAAGAGAAGATAAAGCGACTATTGTTGAATATACAAAAGTCGTCGATTTTTCATTCATCCGTTAAGGGGTTATAAATTTTTTTTTTGAATCAATAATTTTTTTAATTTTTTTTTCGTTTCACGTCATGAAACAGAATTAAATATTCAGTTGTAGAGAAATTGATTTATAAGTTTTGATTTTTAGATAAAAAGGGGATTTTGGTGATAAGAAGTGAATTGCATATCATATTAATAAAACAATTTATAGTTTAATTATTTAAAAATTAATTTGAATTTGAACAATTTAATATTTGAAAATATAATTGAAACCAATAATATGTAATTTACAATTGAATATATTAGAAATTAATATTTACTTGAACAGTTGTTAAAACTAATTTTCATTTAAACAATTGAATATATTAGAAATTAATATACATTTGAACAGTTGTTAAAACTAATTTAAGATTAATAATATGAATTTATAATTGAATATTATAAAAACTAATTTACATATAAACGATTAAACAGTTTTTAAAACTAAATTACAATTAACAAATTTAATAAATACATATTATTGTTTAAAGCAATTCTGTAAATATTAAATATATTTAAATTAAAATACTTAAATTCTTTTTTTTTAACTAAAAGGAAAATAAGTTCGTAATTGAGTCTAAAAATATTTAACATGTTATATTTAATGTCTAAGGATTTAACTTTATAAAAATAAGCTATAATACCTGCTAAATTTAATACTACCTGACCAAAAAAACCTAATATAAAATACAAAACTAGTATCTAATTAATTTGCAGTAAATAAAACAATTTAAACTGCATTTAAAAAACACGCAAAACTTTTATTAACCAATAAAAAAATAAAAATTTTTTACCCCTTTAATTTTTAACAATATTAAAAAAACATTTATTTATTGTAAATACTTAGTTACCGCTTATCTCTACATTTTATTATCAACTCCTTTTTATAAAAAAATCTATAATTTTTTTTATCCAATAATTTCAATATATCATAAAAATAAAATCACAAGACTTAGGTTTATTAGTAATTTAATCTAATAAAAAAATTATTGGTATATAAAAAATTAAAAAACTATTTAAATCAAAAAATACTCATTTAATATGAGATACACAAGTTCTTTTATTGTATTATTAAATTCTATATTTGCAAAATCATCAAATGATACTTGTAAAACTAAAGATGAAAAAGATAGATCGTATTTTTTTGGAATGTGGAAGAAAGAAGCAAAACCACAGTTAAGACTAACTGAAGATGATACTTGTAAAAACGAGGGACCAGTTGAAAATTCTTTAATTGGTAAAAATGGAAAAAATAGCGATTTATGTGGTGGAAGTGAACCAGCAACTTCGAGTGAAAACCCAGTCTTAAATGCTAAGAAAGATAAATTATGCGGCGGAAGCGAGCCAGCTTCCAATAAACCTCCCGTTTTGAATGCTAAGCAAGATAAATTGTGTGGCGGAAGCGAACCAGCAACCTCGAGCGAAAAACCAGTTTTGAACGCTAAACAAGATAAATTATGGGGAAGTAGCGATAAAAATAAAAGTAATCTTTGTGGTGGAAGTGAGCCAGCAACTTCGAACGAAAAACCAGTTTTGAACGCTAAACAAGATAAATTATGGGGAAGTAGCGATAAAAATAAAAGTAATCTTTGTGGTGGAAGTGAGCCAGCAACGTCGAACGAAAAACCAGTTTTGAATGCTAAGCACGATAAATTGTGTGGCGGAAGTGAACCGGCTTCTAGTGAAAGTCCAGTTTTGAACGCTAAACAAGATAAATTATGGGGAAGTAGCGATAAAAATAAAAGTAAGCTTTGTGGCGGAAGCGAGCCGGCTTCTAGTGAAAGTCCAGTTTTGAACGCTAAACAAGATAAACTATGGGGAAGTGGCGATAAAAATAAAAGTAGTCTTTGTGGTGGAAGCGAGCCGGCTTCTAGTGAAAGTCCAGTTTTGAACGCTAAACAAGATAAACTATGGGGAAGTAGCGATAAAAATAAAAGTAAACTATGCGGCGGAAGCGAGCCGGTTTCTAATGAACCTCCCGTTTTGAACGCTAAACAAGATAAATTATGCGGCGGAAGCGAACCAGCAACCTCGAGTGAACCTCCCGTTTTGAATGCTAAGCAAGATAAATTATGGGGAAGTAGCGATAAAAATAAAAGTAGTCTTTGTGGTGGAAGTGAGCCAAAATCTTCTGAAGAGACTCCTATGCTAAACGCTAAGCAACAAACACTTACAGATGCTGAAACTACTAATACTTGCGATGGAAAAGATTCTAATAAAGATGGAGTATGTTCTAAACATGAAGACCCTAAAGAATGCAGCAGTTCAGATAAGAATGAAAATGGGGAATGTAAAAAAAACAATAAAGATTAGAAATAAAATTATCCCTTGTATTATTTTTTAAAACAAAGGTCTTTAAGTCTTTAAAAAATTTTACTCATTTAAATCAATTTTCATTACAAATATGTTTCAAATACAATTTAATTTTTAAACTTATTATCATACTGTTAGTTTTTCACATCTTAGATTAAATTAAAATAGCTTTTTTAATATCCTAATTGCTGTACATTTTTATCACTAAAAATCAAATGTAGTTTCCTTGGGATCCACTCGTGGACTTTATATGCACTATAAAATTAACGTTAAAGAGTAGATTTGTTAACTTTTGTATTTTGTAATGTGTTATTAATTATGTTTTAGAAAGCACTATAAAAATTAATTTTAAAGAGTATATTTGTTAACTTTTGTATTTTATTATAAATATTAATTATGTTTTAGAAACCTTGATCTTAAAATATGCATGAATACAAAATAGCATAAACAATTTCTAGAATTAATCTGAACATATGTAATTTATTTAGAATACTAATATTAACAAATAAAAAGATTGTAAAAAAAATATTTTTAGCTATTTAAACATCTTGGAAAGGAATTTACAATATTTTATAAATAAGGTCTAACAGAAATTTTTTCTAAATTGTAACAGAAATATAAAATTATATAATTTAAAATTAAGGTAGCTAAATTTAATACATTAATTGTAGTAAAATTATGACTTAAGTCTTCAAAATTGATTTATGCATATTTTTTTTACCCCTAAATGAAAAATAATCAAATAGAAATTTGTTCAGATGAATCAGATGTAGATAAAAAAAGTAATTCAAGTTCAGAAGAGATTTGCTTTAAAAATGATATTTCTAAAGATTTACCTATTTCTAAAAAACCACGTATTGAATGTAAAACACCAAATGTCAATAAACTAGAATCTAAAAACAGCGAAGACTCCGAAGATGTGGAAAGTAAAACTTCAAAAAACATTTTTTTTGAAAATAAAACTAGTCCTAAAACACTAAAAACTTCTTCATTTTTAACAACTACTGTAAAAAATGAGGAAAAGGATATAATTGAAGAGAAAAATGACTCCTGTATAGAAAATAACAAAGAACTGGGAAATTTGTTATTTAAATCAAAATCCACTTTCTATAATTTTGTTAACAAGAAATGGGAGAAAATTGGTCAAGGTTTAATTTATTTGTACAAAAATCAAGAAAAAAGAGTATTTTTTGTAAGAGATGGAATTTTGACAGTACCATTTGATTTTTTAATAACTTATGATTTAAAAGCTTATAAAAAAGAAAATGGAGTTTCTTTTTTATCACCAACTAAAAAACCTATTTTGATTTTATTTGATGACTTAAAAAAACGGGATGAATTTTTTGACTGCATGAAATCAATTTAACACAAAAAATAAAATATAAAATTAAAATGTGCTTTTGACATGAACCTAAAATCAATGTATGTTTTCTTTCTTAAAATATAAATTATACTCTGTTAAACTTTATTAATACACATATTAAAAAAGTATCAATAAATAATTTTCATTTGTAAAATATTTGCTACACACCCAATTATGCAATTTTCAAAAATTAAAGAATTGGAAGTTTCAATGAAAAATATAAATGTAGAATTTATAATTATAAAACTTTTAGATGTAAATAATACTAAAGACAATGATAAAGTTTACACATATCTAGTGGCTGATGAAACTGGTTCTATTGAAGCTTCTATTTGGAATATTGAATTGGATATTGGTGACATAATTTTTATAAACGATGCCTACGTTTCATTGTTTAAAGAAAGAAAAAGGATTTTTAAATCAGGAAATGGATATATTAGACGTATTGGAGAAATAAAAAAAGAGTTTAAACTTAGTGAAGATCATAAAAAATTAGTGAACTTTTAAAAATAAATTTTTGAATTTTATAAATATAAAAAAAACGCTTCTGGAGAGACTCGAACTCTCAACCTTTCGGTTAACAGCCGAACGCGCTAACCATTGCGCCACAGAAGCTCATTTACAATAAAAAGTATAAATAATATCCTTTTTAATATAATTGGTTAACCTCCTTTTTATAATATATATATTTTAATTTATCTTGCCCTCATGACAACATATATACTGAACACAAATTTAATTTATTACGCTTCAAGATTAAGTAAAAAAGATTCTCATGCTGCTATTGCTAGTACACAATTTAAAACATTGGATACGAATAATAAAGCATCAAAGATAGACGTACAATATGAAAATATAACAGAAAATATTCATTTATACATGAAACCAAGATGTTATGTGAAAAATTATGTCTATGACTCTAACTTTGTATACGTAGGATTTCTGGAAACTGATTGGACAATTAAAGAATCTGACTATGACCATATTAGAGAAATGTGTAAGGAGCATAATATTGTACCAATATTTGATTGTCCTGGAGATTTAAGTATTATTATTGAGGATATATTAAATTCAGATACTTTTACTTATACTCATACTAAATTAAACCATGGAGAAATTTATGAAAAATACTGTCAATTTAATAAAGCGGTTTCAGAGGCTATTGGTTCCATTAAAGACACTGATATTGTTTGGGCACAAGATTTTAATTTTATACACACAGTTGCGCAATATAAAAACAGTTTAATGTCAGTGCAAAAATTTAATGATTTATGGAAATGCGTTCCGTATTACAAATTACTACTGAATGATATTCTTAAGATAAAAAGTCTAAATTTTTGTAACCAGGAGGATATAAAAGATTTTGAAAGATTCGTGTCTTATGTTTATTTTCCAGACTCTCAAAAACTTCCAAATTTAATGTATCAAAAAATGGGTATTGATAAAAGTTTTATTGATCAAGTTACAATAAGTAAAATAAATATTGATAAGAACACTATTATTGTACCCTACGAATCTCTTCATCATTTAATATGTTTAGATAAGTTTTTAAACAAATACGACGTGCCTTTGAAAATATATTTATTAAATATTAGTAATAAGATAATTTCTCAAGAGATATTAAATTATCTAAATTATCTAAAACTTAAAACGGATTTAGAAGTTATAACGCCCGAAACAGATGAAGAATTTGTTAAATTAATAAGTACATGTCATATCGGATTTTATAAATCACTTAACGAACATATGAAATATTTTGGTCGACACACTATTGAAAGTTGTGTATACGATTATGAAAGTGCTGCAGATGAAATTTACAAGAAATTACATTACGTTGAACAAAAACCACATCAAATTAATGATATAAAAGAAGTCTTACCTACTATTTTAGATTTCTCAAGGTTACAAAAAGAGATTGAATACAAAGGTGAAGTTATTGAAATCCCTAACACCAGTCAAATTCAAAATGTACAAGATGTTAAAAAACAGATTGTTTTAGAAAATGAGAATTCTAACAATGAAGAGTCTTCTTCGCGAATTGTTGAAAATACAAAAAATAAAATTACTAGAGTAAATGTAAAAGATTTACCGTTGGAAAACATTTCAGCTATAATTCTAGATTATGACGGCACACTTGTTCCGATAAGAAGTGATCCTGAGGAATCTTATATGTCCGAAAATCTAAAAAATATTCTTCTTGAACTCAATAAGCAAATAAAAGTCGTTATAGCTTCTGGTAGAAGAAAAGAGGACATGGATAAATTTATACCTAAAGAACTTGAGGTTTTTTCAGAACATTGCGGATTTGTTCGTAAAGACGACGAGTGGTGCACGCTTTTTTCAAATATTGATTTTGAATTGGAATTGAGAATAGCAACATTTTATAAAGAAAGAACGCCAGGTAGTTCGATAGAAAAAAAGAAAAATGGATTCGTATTTCATTATAGAGATTGTGATCCTCTTATCGGTACAGTACAAGCTCAAAGATTATTTACAGATTTAATTAAAATTTCGCCCCATATTAAATTAGGAAAAAAAATTGTTGAATATAAAATAGGTAGTAAAGAAAATATATTTAAATATTATAAAGATAATTTAATAATTTGCGGAGATGATGTTACAGACGAAGATATGTTTGATAATACAAGAGGGTTGACTATTAAAGTAGGATATTGTGAAAAGACTAAAGCCGAGTATTATGTAAAAAGTGTTGACGAAATGTTAAAATTTTTACAAAGACTTATTAAATAAATTTTTACTTTTTATACAATTTTTAAAATATTGTAAAATTGTTAATTACTTATATAAAATAATGTAAAACGTTTATTACATTCTTGACATCTTGTAAAATTATGAATTCTCATTCTATAGATTCAATATTTTATTAAGCATATAATCAATATACCATATTATTAATAAAAACAATATTTATAATTAACATTTCATTTTTTTCTTTTTACAGTTAAAACTGTTGTAATCTCATCTTCTTTATTAATTTGTGGCCTTTCAAATTTTTTAATATTAATTTTTTCCGTTTTTAATTTATCGTATAAAATTTTACTTGACTTTTTTATATCATTTTCATTTTCAAATGACAAGGTTAAAAGATCTTCATAGATATTTTGCTCGCTTAAATCTACATTCTCTTGTTTTTTATATTCAAATTTGTCATTTACTAAATATATCAGACTACCTTTTAAAAAATCACTTCTACATTTTAAAATATCAAAAAGCTTGTCTAAATCAACATTTTCAATGTTTTCTAATACTTTTGAAATGGGATCGTCATTGAATCTTGTAATTTCACTGGTATTTTTATAAATTTTTTTTAAAATATTTTTACTATTGAAATTTAACACCAAAGGCGGTGATTGATTTTTAAACATTTTAAAGATGTCAATCCAATAAGCTTCTAAATTTTTTAGTAGTCTTTTTCTACTATTTTTAAATACAAAAAAATTTTTACTTAAGCTAAAACAGTATATTAATTTGTAATTGGTAACATACTTTGTAAGAATATTTAAAATAAAGTCTTTACTTTTACATTTTGAAGGATAACCAGAACTATCCAATTTGTCTATAAAACAAGTAAAATTTTTTATATAAAATGACAAGTAATAAATAGCTATTTTATTTTCAAAAAGTATGAAAGAATAAGAGTAGCAATCATCTTTAGTAGTAATTTCTTTATATATTTCCATTTGTAAAAGGGTAATAAATTTTTAATAGGATGAAAAGTAATAATAGACTTGTGTCTTTAAATAGAATAGTATTCCCTTGACTCTGCATTTATAGAATATAAGAGGATTCTTATAGCAGACATGTGTCTTTTAAATAAAATAGTATTCCTTTTAAAATCTTTAATTGCAATAAAATGACAAATTATGAATAGACCTGTGTTTTTTAAATAAAATAGTATTCCTTTTAAATTTTCAATTTTATTATCGTTTTTAAAATTTTTACCCTACAGATGCACGAGAATCTTATAAATAAAGCAATCAAAGAAGGTCAATATAAAAAACTAGCTACCGCTTTTAGACCTTTTATACAGAAATACAACTATAGAAATATTACACCTCCTTTTGATCAAATTTTTAAATCTCATATTGTTTACACAAAAGATAAATCATTTCAAATGGCCTTAGAAGTTTTAAAAACTGCTTGCATTTTGTTCGATTTTCCAAATAAAAATGAAACGGTTATTTTGTACAAATTTATTATTAAAAACTGTTTATACCACGTAAATAACGAAGAAGATACAAAATCTCTTACAAAAATAGTTTTAGAAATTTATAAAAATACTAAATATCATGTTTTAGCTAACTTATTATTTAGAATGTATTTACAAATTCAAAATTATGATCTAGCTTATAATTTTTTATTAATAACGTCTAATTCGCGAAAAAATAAAAAAGATTTTTATATTTACAATTTGTATAAAAGCTTATTGCTTTTATACAAAGAAGATTTAGAAGGAGCAAAGGATTCTATAAATATAGCTTATAAAAGTAAAAATATTAGGAAAGATGCACATGTAGTATTTTTTATTATAAATTTAATTAATAATAAATTAGTAAAGACAAAAGATAAAGAATTAATAAAACTTAAAGAAGCAGTTAAATTTGGGTTATATACTAAAATTTATAAAGTTATTGATGAATTAAAATATCTGTTAAATAAATTTAATATTGAATCAATAGTTAAAATTTATTGTCCACTTTTATGTTTTGCAAATCTCGTACAGAGAATATTTTACCTGAAAAGTGAAGATTTTAAACTTAATATTGAATTTTTGACAGAAGCTGTTGAATTAGAATATGAAGAAGTTATTAGTTTAATATGTTCTGTTATTGATTTTAATCTTGTAAAGGGATATATTAGTATTAATAAAAATATAATGGTTTTTAGTAGAAAAGATCCTTTTCCATTGTGTTTTACATATTAAAATTTAAACATCAAGATATATTTTACTACTAATCTAATTTTTGAGAGTAATATTAATTATGTCTCTATAGATAAATTTCTAAGCTATACTACAATTATATAAAAAGTATATTATTAGATTATAAAATGACTTATAGGTATATTTTATATAAGATGAAATGTATAATGAATAAAAAATATAATATAAGTAACTACTGTGTGTTTTTTATAATATAAGTAACTGATGTGTGTTTTTTATAATATAAGTAACTGATGTGTGTTTTTTATAATATAAGTAACTGATGTGTGTTTTTTATAATATAAGTAACTAATGTGTGTTTTATATAGCAAAAGTAACTAGTCTGTATTAAATATTGTATTAAAACTATATATATTTTCTATTAAAATTTTAGATATTTTCTGTTACATTCTTAAAATGCTTTCTCTTTTCATCTGTTTATGCCCTTATGGAAATTTATAAATACAAAAAGAACCAATCAGAAATTGATCGAAGAAGAAATTTAATACCATTTGGAAATATAAAAAATATTTCTATATTAGATAAAATAGAAGATTTTGCATTTACTAAATGTACTAAAGATAAAATAGAAATTAAAGAAGAAGTTGTAACTGATCATGTAGCCTATACACCAAATATTATTTTTAAAAAGAAAGAAGACATAGTCAATACTAATCAATATATCCCACCTGTTACTAATAAATCTTATGAAAGTGTTAGTGTTAAAATTTCTAATTATGATTTAGATATTAAAAGAGATGAATTGTATAAAATTATTAGTCGACATACAAAAGTACATTTTGGTAGATTTCATATGGTATTTGATAGGGAAACTGGTATAAGTAAAGGGTACTCATTTGTAAGTGTAAGTAATAAAGAAGAAGCAGTACAACTTATTAATGATTTAAAAGTTGTTATTATTGATAATTTAAGACTCTGTGTTGAATTAGCAAAAAATAAATAAAATATTAGTTTTAATAATTTGAAATTGTATAATTTGTATTAATATTTAAAAATATAGCAATAATACAAATAATATAAATAGTATAAATAGCTTAAATAATATCTGAATAGCATAAATAATACAAATAATATAGATAGCTTAAATAATATCTGAATAGCATAAATAGCTTAAATAATATAGATAGCATAAATGTATTAACAAAATTAATTATTTTTGAATAGCATAAATGTATTAACAATATAAATTATTTTTGAATAGCACAAATAGCAAAAGAGTAGTAAAATTAATAGTACAATAGTAAAAAGAGCATAAGAGTAATAAAATTTATTTAGCAAGTTTATTAGAAATAAAAAATTGCTTTACACTCTTATTAAAATAGAAGATAGTTACAAACAATGTAAAAATCTTTACAAGTGAAATTTTAAAAACTAAACTAAACATGGAATTGTACAATTTAACAAATTCGGCTTCGTCTTTTTCTGTCATCTCTTCAATTTCAAAGTTTTGCCTAGCAAATGCTAAAATATCCCCAACTTTTTGTGTAAGCATTGAAAGCTGATAATCAATTCCAGAAACAATGTCAGTAGTCCGAGGATTTCCCTCAAAAAGTTCAAGTTTAAGACCATATAAATTTGATACTTCACTGTTAATATTAAATTCAAAAGAATAATAACCAGTACCTTTGTAAGAAGTAAAAAAGAAGACATTATGAGATTCATATTTTTTGTCACTAAAAAGTTCAACTTTCTCGTTATCTGCTAGTCCACCAGTTTTGTATATTTTTAGACATGTTTCAATAGGAATACTTGGATCAGCCTCAGACCATTTTAAATCATACAAATTTTTTATCATAACGGTTGATTTAACTAAAACAACTGTTTTATCATTTAAATTTTTATAGATTTCTAGATTTTCATTGACGTGAACTGGAAAGATTTTTCCAAAAACTGAAGAACAAACAAATAAAAAAAACATTGGGGTATAAAAAAATGGAAATTTTAAATTTATAAATCTTAATCTCACTTACTTGTAAATATACATTTTATCAAGTAAGCAAAAACTAATATAAACTTTAAAGTAATAATAAAATTAATATACATTTTTCAAGTATGCAAAAACTAATAGTGGCTTGATTATGTAAAAATAAAACTAATATAAACTTGATTACGTAAAAATAAAACTAACATATACTTGATTACGTAAAAATAAAATTAATATACATTTTTCAAGTATGCAAAAACTAACATACATTTTATCAAGTAAAAATAAAATTAATATAAACTTATAAATACAATATGAACTTATATTTTAAGTTAAAAATAAATTTATTTCTTTTTTATTTCTGATTCCCAATCTTTATCCAACATATCTAAATTATCTTCTGCCCATTTAAAACTTGTAAATTTGTATACGTTTTGCTTGTTAAATTCATACCTTTTAATTCTTTCTTCTTCATCCATCAAAAGTGCGGTTTTTATGCCTTCGCAAATCTCGTCTGTATTCCAAGGGTTAACATTTAAACTACCAGGCAAAGTAGACGATACTCCGGTAAATTCGCTTAAAATTAAAACTCCTTTGGTCTCGTATGAGCAACTTACGTATTCCATGGCTACTAAGTTCATTCCATCCCTTAAACTTGTTATTAATAATATATCACTGACGGCGTATAACGCACAAAGTGTATTAAAATCAACAGAATCATTTAATAAATAAATATTAGTGTTTTCTATATCTCCAATAGTACTATTGGCATCAGCAACTAGCTTATTAACACATTCTGTATATCCTTTATACTCAGTTACACCAGTTCTACTCGGTACTACTACTTGTAAAAAAACAGTATTTTTTTATACTCAGGATATCTTTTTAAAATTCAGAATAACCTTGTACTCGATTAGGAATCCCTTTTATAATCTGATCTGTCAACTCCAAGTAATATTTCTTATTTTTATATTTTCTTTAAAAATTTTATTTTTTCAATTGTTTTTTTTCTTGTAAACATTTTGTAAATATTTCTGGATCAATTCCAATTGGTATCGCATCTACTTTACTATTACATGCGATATTATTTGTTTTACAACATTCAAGGAAATTCGCTACATATTCATGACTATGAAAAGATATCAAATCTGCAGCTAAACACCTTCTAAAATTTCTTTTCTACAATATAACCTATTAAAACTAATACTACTTGGAAAAGGTGTATGTAAAAAAAACATTATTTTTATATTTTTACGATGTTCTCTTATCATTTTAGATAATAATAACAAATGGTAGTCATGTACCCATATAATATCGTCATCAGAAGCTTCTTTAATAATTTCATCTAAAAATACTTTATTATATTCTTTATACGCTTCGTAAAACTTTTCTGTTACTACCAAATCATCGGCAAAGTAGTGTAACATAGGCCATAAAATACCGTTACAAAAACCGTTATATGATTTATCATTCAATTCTGGGTCTATAAATATAGGATATAAGTTAAACTTCGTACTACACTCTTTATAAATTACCTCTTTGTCATTTTCGCTTAAGCCTTCACTACTTAAATTACCAAACCATTTAAAATTAATTCTAGTATTAATAGAATGAAGCCCTGTTACTAATCCTCCAGAACTATGTTTATAGTCAAATCCTTTTTCTGTGCGTGTTAAAGTAATAGGAAGTCTATTACTTACAACTATTAGTTTCATATAAAAAGGGATTCAAATTTTTTTATATTAAAAAAGGGGTAAATTAAAATTAGATTGGTCAACAAAGTTTTAAAATGACATGTAAAAACGACTAAACTTAAAAATCAATTTTTAATAAAATAAAATGTATTTCTTATATTGACCTATTACTAATCCTAAAACATATTCAAATCTATTAAAATATGTACTTAGTAAATTAAAATATTACAAAGTAAAAAGTTACAATAAATAAGCCCTAACAAATTTTAAATCTAAGAGATACGTCAAATTATACATTGCACAATTCCAAATACCTATTAATAAAAAATGTAATGTACGGGTAGACAATTTACGGTAAATGTAAAGGCTTAAGAAATTTGCAAATAATAAAAAGGAGTTATTATAATTACATGTTTGAATGTAAACTATTTTGTCTCTTAATCTTAGGTTTTTATTACAAGCATTTCTAAGCATTTCCAATATAGATATAGTGATTATTAGGTATGAAAGAAATAGGAACAAGAATAATCCTTTGTCATCTGATACACTAATCCATTTATTAGAATATATAAGTGTACATATTCTAGTAATATACGGGGATTCAACTGATAAAAGAACAATTAAAAGAGACAGAAGTGTAGTGGCCTGAGCTATTAAAATTTGTCCAAATTCCATGTAAGGGTAAAAAAAATATGCATAAATAAATTTTTAACATTCAATTTTTGTTTATTAAATAATCATAGTATATAATTTATAAATTAATTCTCATCACTGTTGTAAACTAGATACAAAATACTTTTGCCTTTATTATTTCCAGGCTCTTTTTAACTATTTCAAATTCAATTATTAAAGTAATAGATACTTTATATTGGCGTTTACTAATACAACTAAACTTACAAGGCATAATTTAATTATAATTTAAATGTCTTGACACTTCTTTATAGTTAGATTTTAATTTACAGTTTTTTCGACACCGTAAATTTACTGCATCCAATAAAAAACCTATTTTTAAACAGACCTAATTGTAAAGATTGAAATATATAAGATCTAAGCAATTTACAAATTTAATTCGTAAATCGCATACAAAATAAAATGTAATCTGATTTTTATTTTAAGCTTTTTGAAGGCATTTAATTTTTGTAAAGTTTTATATGTTTAAGTAAAAATATTTTGTAGATTTAAAAACTATTTTTAATGGATTTAATTTCCAAAGCAGTGTCAAAAATTTACGATGTTTAAAATTA
>PQWD01005206.1:0-64343 GCA_019425675.1 Leucinodes orbonalis | reverse complement strand
GCACATGTAAGAGCTATTTATGCAATTTTTTTCATAAACGCACATGCAATAGTTTTCGAGATAGGCGATTTTGTAAAACGTTACCCTAGCAGGAAGATTAAAAAGTTGAATATTTCAAAAACCTGAAGGCGCACATATATAATTTGGCGCACATTCATGCACACACATAAGCTTTCTAACGGACTAATTATTTTTTCTCTCCGATGTTTTTTTAAAAATTTCCTGCTAGAAAAACGTTACCCTAGCAGGAACCGTTTTTTTCGATTTATTCCAAAACGGCTGGATGCACATATATAATATTGGCGCACATACATAGTAAATAGAGCACAAACATTGGTACCACTCATATCACTCTAGGACATACTTTCCTGCTAGGGTAACGCACACAATTGCGTCAGGATAACTGAGACATGTTACCTCAATGTATATTTACGAAACTGCAAAATATACATTTTACAGGGGAACGATTTGAAACATAGAAATATTGTATTCATATTTTTAAGATTTGAAACATTAGAATGTAAATAACTGCTATAAAAATCTTGCGAACATTTGACACTTGAAATACAGTTTATTATTAAATATGATTAATTATATTAAAGCTTGTCATTATACTATGGTTGAAACAATGATATTCAGTATATATAAAGGTAGATATGCCATGCCTGCATCTGTGCTGCCACTTACATTCCCGAATCTGGGTTGGCAACCCTGCGTCTAACTTACATTAATAATAGTCTATGGTAGATATTCTTCCGCTATGGCTTCCTTCTATTCATATCCTGAATTTTTTTGGCGGGTTTATATTTACATTGCCTTTTTTGTACGAAAAAAGTAATTTATTCCGGTATTATCTTAAATTTGGTCTATATTATTTATATGTGTTAGTAACATGCACAGTTTTGTTGCCTGTAGTGCTTTTGTATCCTAGAGATGTAACGAACCTAATGTAAGTACCTATCGATTTTTTAGTTAAGTGTAAAAACCAATGTAATCTAAGTAAGGTCTCTATTCCTTTTATTAATTCTATTTTTTAATTACAGAATTGCTTCCAGATTTTGCCGATACGCATCATTTATAGTTGGTATAGAATGGGAACTTAGGGGATTGGAACATTGGGATAATGAGCAGAGTTATATTGTTATATCAAATCATCAGAGTTCATTAGACATACTAGGTAAGAAGGTACAAAAAAAGCGCGGCTCATGTTTTAAAAATTAAAATAAAATTATTTACTGTTTTAGGTATGTTTGAGATGTGGCCGCGAATGAAAAAGTGTACTGTGGTCGCTAAAAGACCACTAATGTTCGCAGGGGCTTTCGGTTTTGGTGCATGGCTTTCAGGTCTTGTCTTTATAGATCGATTAAAAACTGAGCGAGCACGTCAATTGATGATGGAAGCAACTGAAAGGGTTATTAAAGAAAAGGTGCAATATTTATTGATGGAAAGTTTTGAACCAAACATCTTATTTCTCATAAAACAAAATATTTTTCAGACTAAATTATGGGTATTTCCTGAAGGAGCAAGATATAATAAAGGCATTATTCAGTCATTTAAAAAAGGAGCATTCTATTTAGCTATTGATGCTCAAATTCCTATTATGCCTGTAGTGTTTAGTCAATATTATTTTTTGGACAGTGAGACTAAAACTTTTGAACCAGGTTTGTGGAAATTGCATTTCACAATACATTTTTCATATAGTATAGAAACTGATTTATTTCTTAATTATTACAGGAAAAGTTATTATTACCACACTTCCTCCAATATCAACTAAAGGCATGACCCGCAATGATCTTGAATCACTTTCAGAGATGGCTCGTCAACAAATGATTGCTGTATTTAATGATAGCTCTAAAGACTTGGTAGTACAAAAGAAAATTGTTATTTAAAGTCAATTAGTCATTATTAGCTTAGTAAGTAAGTTACCACAACACAAATGACCAGTATAATGTTTTAAGTAGGAACTCCAAAGTGCTAAGGATCATAGAGAACTTTTATTGCTTATCATAATTATCTAGTCACAATGTACCTATTATTTTAAATATCCTTTTTCAACAAGTGTTATTGTTGTTTAATAATTATGTTATAGACTTTTAGTCAAATTGCCTACTACCTTATACTTTTTAATTTTCACTATATCCTAGTCAAGTTATAATCAAATGACTTTAATGATATGACTACTCTAATATTCCATCAATATCATTATTAAAACAAAGATTTTATATACATACATGTATAATGACAGAGCGTCGGTGGCTCAATGGTGTGGACTGTCGCCTTCCTACCGGGACTGAGGTTCAAATCCCGACACGTACCATTGTGTTTTCGAAAATATATGTACGTTATCTGACGCTCTTACGGTGAAGGAAAACATCGTGAGGAAATCTTCATGTACACTGTGAAGAGATTCGAAGGTTGTGTGTGAAGTCGTCCAATCCGCACTTGGCCCGCGTGGACGACTAAGGCCTAATCACCCTATACGGGTAGGCTCGTGCCCCTCGGTGGGGACGTTTAATGAGCTGATGATGGTGATAATGACAAAATGTACGTATTATATAATGTTATATAAATAAGTTTTATGTGTGGCTGTTAACTGTACTTAGAATACAATTCAAGTCTGTAATATTTATGTTTAAAAATAATCCTTATTGAATTACAATTCAATAGGATTATTTTTCTAAAATGTATTCATTAATGAATAATATTGAAATAAGGGCTGTGTTTGTTAAGTATTATTGTAGTTATTGAGTGTTTATGAGGTGAGCTTGTGAGGAGAGGAATGTGATGTTATAATTTTGATATTATCTTGTATTTAGGTGCAGTAAACTTAATTCACCTAGGTGAACTTAATACACTGTTAGTAAACTTGAATCACCTGGATGCATTAAAATTACTTGCGCCGTATACTTAATTTACCTAGGTGAACATAAATGTTCACCTAGGTAAATTAACACTTTAAGCAACTGTGTCAGTACTAAAATTTCGAAACTAAAGTACTAAGAGACCTCTTTATAAGTTTCATTTTAGATTTTATGAAAAATTTTAAAAATTAATTTTCGGTGTTCATTTTTTTAAACTATCTATATATGGTTCTTGGTTATGAATGGCCTACTAGTATACGAAATAAGAATACTATTAACATTTAAGTATTATGTATACTTAAGATACCAAGAGATCTGGTTTTAGAAATAAACAACTAAAGTTAATTTATAAAATCTATCTATTCAATATAATAAAATAAGAGTGTCTGTTTGTTATATTGAAATAATTGAATCTTCATGCATATGAATATATATACATTAGGTCCATATGTCAATATATTCCGGGTAATCTTTGAAACGGCTGGATTGATTTGGATGGGACTGTTTTGGCAGGTAGCTGATGTAATAAGGAAAAATAAAGCAATCTAAAAGCAATTATACAATGCGGCGGCTGCATTTCTGCGTGTGCAAAAGAATGTCTAACGCGGGTAATATCCCGGGGAACAGTTAGTTGTTAATAAAATCTGAAATGATACTAAATAAGAGATCTCATTGTACTCTTTTTTCGAATTTTTAGTACCTACACGGTTACAAGTGTTTAATTCATATTCATTTATTTCATGCGTTATGCGGTTTGCAACATAACAACATAGGTATTAAGTGTACACATAAGTCCTGCAAGGGCACAACAATAAAGTTAAATTATTGTTCTTAGAATCTAATACTTATGGAATTATATATAAGTTTGTTTAGGAATTAAGTTTACGGAATGCGTTATTTTAGTGCACCCAAGTGATTCAAGTTTACTAAAAGTGTATTTAGTTCACCTGGGTGAATTAAGTTTACACCTGCACCTGCATTCCTAGAAGAATACCCTGCATTATTTCAATACACTCTGACTATATTAATATGTAGGTAATTTGAATCTCAAAATTAATTTCAATAAAAGTATGTATGAAATGCAGTTTTAATAGTTTTATGAATCCTTGACCACAAAAATGAAAAACAGGTAATTGTTGTTACTGGTTTACTATCGGACTTCCTAATTGGGTATTTGACACCACTAATCGTTGACGCACTTTTTATGAACTGTCAAAAAGGAACGTTTCCATATATTTGTATGAGATTATTAAAACGTGACGTCATTGCTCACTATCATCAATTGACCTAATATTTATTGGTTTCAGTGTATTTAAAAATACAATATTGCAAAAAACAAAAGTGATCAATGAAATGACATGTAAAATAAAGTGCACTTTTATGAAAATAAGGTTTGGTATTTTGCGAATGGTGGAGAATACCTAATCTTAGAAAACTGATATCCTTTACAAAAATCATTACATTATTCTGCTTTGAATCTAAAACCAGTTATTTATGCTTTCCTATAACTTTATTTTGGAAAACAACCCACTGAACCGTAATTGAAATCATTTCATCACTTGTACTGACTATGCCCGGAAGTTAATTTTGTAACTCAAAATGTGAACTGGTTTTTGAGATACAGACTATAGTCTAGTGCAAGAACAACAATGTTTACATTTAAGCCTAGTCTCTAAGAAATTTGTAAAACTTTTGTGCAATAAAATTAATATTATCATTGTTTTCGAAATCTAAGATTCATGGGCCAAATAGAGGCCCGGTCCTTTGGTAGGCATGTGAGGGGCCGAAGCCAACAGCACAGAGGCCATTTATCGAATCTTTAATCTTTGTATGGGTGACACGTGGCGGATGCCATCACAGAATGACACAATATGATACAACCCATGATGACCCCGCCATATGTAAAGACTACAGAATTGAACTTTCGGACAGGAAAATCTGGGCTATGGGAAAGTCCAGAGTTCAAAGGCCAGAGTTAATACATAGTCCATTGATGGTAACTTTTACTTTAACATGGTGTCACGCTTATCTTCAAATTATTAAAGAGTTTAATTGTGTGACGGTGATCAATAATACCTCAACTCTACAAAAAAAGAATGAAGTGAAGTACTAAAATAATTGTGCAAGTCGTGTGGAGTTTATGTGAGAAGAAAAAAAACGAACATAATTAACTAAGCATAATAACTTTAAAGCACATTCTCACACTAAAATTTCGTTTTTTATATTGTTTTTCAATACATTCTCATTCCATTTGTACAACCCAATGCATTTTTATGAAATTTATAAAAAATATGGAAATATTGTTTTCTAAAATTAATAAGTATCACTTTTTTATTTTACTGTACTTAGGCACAAGACGTGTCAATAGGTTGATGTGTAAATTTAAGAAGGCTATAGATACCTTAGAGTATCATAGAGACGCCCTAATGATCTATATAAAAATGGCTTATACAAATGTTTATGAAATCGACACATTCTTAAGAAATATATATTTGTCTCTTTTTAACTCAGGCATAATGCCATATGAGAAAAAGGATAAATAATATTTGCTTAATCCTAATTTTGGCAACATTTGTAAGTGACGTCACAATCATTTCGACGCTTAGATTAAGCATGTACTAGATGTAGTCATAAGACGTTGCCGCTCTTATCATATTGTAATGCAATACACGTCATGTATCTTTGTCTATCACACGAATCCTAGTTACGAGTAGAAGAGACGGTTGATAGACGTTTGACAACTCTGACGTCGTGTCATTTTGTGGCCTCCAAAGAGGCCAAAACATTACGAGCTGTCGTGCAAATTTTTCACAAAGTGTCATAATTTTAATAAATATTTTGAAAAGAAATAAGTAAACGTAGAAAAATGTCGTGTTGTGCGGTAAATTGTTCTTCAAGAACCACCAAAGGAGGAGTAAAAGACCCGGAATTATCATTTCATATGTAAATATTTGACGACATTTTCATTCATATTACGTAGTTGTAATGAGACTTATGGATAAAAAACATGTAGTAGTAGACTTTAAATAATGTTAGACATACATTAGCTTGTATTAAAAGTAGAAATTACGTCTAAAACAATTAATATTATGCATGAAAATTTAAGGATGTTACATAGTGATGTACTCAACATAGAATTTAATTCCATTGATAGTATTTCTTTAACAGTTTCTTTTATACAATTTTTGAATTTTTAGGTTCCCGAAATGTCCACAAATCAGAGAAGAATGGGTTAAAAGTGTAAGGCGTGAAAACTGGGAGCCTACGAAGAACTCCAGGCTTTGCTCAAAACATTTTGAGCAATCCTGTTTCATCGTAGGCTTATCAATAAAAAAACTGAAATCCGATGCAGTACCAACCATTTTTGAAGGATATCCTGGATATAATCAACCTGTTAGTTATTTTACTATTTAGACCCTTTTATGCGAGTCTTTTCTGTATAACTGGTTAGAGAAAGTAAGTTTTTTGTTTTCTTTAGATAGAAATAAATTTTTCTATACTATATATTTTAAAGTTTAAATTGGAATAGCATGACAATAAAAAGCGTACGATAAGAAGTATGTTGTTTAAAGCATACAAATAAAGTTGTATTCCGTATTCCGCTTCTGGTATTCCGCTTGCATAAACGCTTTAGCTTATTATAACAAACTAATTCACAAATTAGCAAACAACAATATGTCTGTCAGATTTTGTTCCACAAATCGTCGTGGGACTTTTTTCGTGAAACAGACTTTATGTACAAACTTACACAATCACAAAAGAGAATGGCGATTCGCGTTAGTTCAAATATTAGAAAATATTCAAACTTGTTAATATTATAAAAATATTTTATTAATTTCACATAGTTGGAAATCATGTTTTTTGAGAAAATGCTGACTTACTGTAGATATCTGATTAAGGACAAAAACAATTGCAAATTGATAATGGCCATTGAATAACTACTTACTGATTTCTTGCCAGAGTCTTCTTAATTTATTTATTTTTTATTTATTTTATTTGTTTTTCTCAACACAAACATATGACACAACATTATAAGAACAGGATAGATTGTGTGAGACTGATGCCTGATAAAGGTACCTCAAAGGGTACCTGAGTTACAGGTCACCAGGCCCACCACCTCGGATCGCCAGGATGTCTTTACAGTATAAATAACTTCAAAATGTATACAATAAATGACAAAAAG
The DNA here is from genome assembly GCA_019425675.1 of Leucinodes orbonalis. Lineage (NCBI taxonomy): Eukaryota > Metazoa > Arthropoda > Insecta > Lepidoptera > Crambidae > Leucinodes > Leucinodes orbonalis. The sequence continues at coordinate 57,299 of PQWD01005206.1, read as the reverse complement.
GAAACATTAATAATAATGATACAATCAACATTGTAATTATGTGTGAGGTTACAGCAAATTAATCAGTCAGTTTAATCAGTTAATATAATCAAATCTTTGAACCGGTGTGGTAGATTCAAAATACTTTTAATTTCTTTTTAGGGTTCCGTAGTCAAACAGCAAAAAACAGAACCCTTATAGATTCGTCATGTCTGTCTATTAGTCCGAATACCACATCAACTTTTCTCAGAAATTTAAAAACTATAAAATATTGTTATAATTTTGCAAGAACATATTTGTGTTCTGTAATCCACATTATAATTTTAACAAAAAAAACATGAAAGCAAAAATGTTTTTAGGTCGCATATTTTAAACTGAAACTTTTTTTTCATGATACCCACTATTGTGGGTTATCAATGTAGGTATGTATGGGTCTTTAAAATGATAATGAGGCTTCAGTATATATTTTAATAAAATAATTTTTAAGTTTGAGTTTGTGAGTGTTACTTAAAATTTGTTATTTTTCCGTACAAATAAAATATACTCTATTTAATACCTACCAATAATATTTTGTTTTATTTGTTCCAACATCATCTAATTTTTAACCCAGGAAGACCAAACTTCAAAATATTTGCGTATAAAATTTATTATGTAACGCTTTATTTTTAATTTTTGTTGTAGATAAAATTAACAGCGTTGCTGTATCTGACTCCATGTTATTTTTAACACAATTTATAATTATCTAATTCTGCAGGTGCGATGACGACGCCCGGCTTAATTCTAGCAATATGTTCGATACCAAGATCACATCCCTAGTGACGCACACTAATACAAATCTGTAACTGCACACTAACAAAATTTGACACCGCCTTTCAATATACAGTCTGTCTACCTCATAATATGTCTATGTTTCGACGCGTGTCAGCTTCGCCATGTTTGGTGCCGAGTTTTGTGTAGTTCGTCTGTCAAATCATTATTGCCTCTAACGTTTTTTGTTGATTTCTCGATTTATACGCGAAAAAAGATATTTAGAGGCTTTCAAAACATTGTGTCACTAAATAAAAACATGCCTTCGTGTTGTGTTAAACAGTGTAGTGCAAGAAAAAATAATAATCAACCTTCATTGACTCTTCATAGGTTAGTTATATATTTTCCTTAGTATTGGTGAGTTTATAAGAATATCGTGTAATTTTATGTATCAAAATACTATTTTGGAACATTATTGAGATGTGCTTTATTGATTTTTTAAGATTACATTGTTCTTTTATTGATCACCAAGAGTTATATTATTTGTAAACAAATTAAGTGATGCGATACATTTAATTGAGTTATCGACTATCGATACATTGTGTATTGTGATATTTTATTCAATGGTATTTTGTTCAACAGATTTCCTGTATGTGAAACTTTAAAGAAGAAATGGTTAGAAGTGATTGGTCAGGAAAATATAAATTCGAGACATAAAATGTGGCATGTTTGCTCTATGCACTTTGACGAATCCTGCTTCAACAAATCTCTTAATGTATGTAGATTACGTGATGGCTCAATACCTTCCCCTTCTCTTCTGGTAAGTGTTTTGGTGAAATGGACATTTAATTTTATATAAAAATTGGTTTTAATATAATAATATAGTTTTTGCCAACTTTCTTTGTAATTAACCTTGTAAGTTATTTGTTACTAAATTGGTCAATCTATTACTTACATATAAATAAAAGAGCGTCGGTGGCTCATTGAGGTGGTCACACAATATTAACCATAATAATAAAGTAATTGCAGTAAGGAACCTTAGACTTGGCACGTCTTTGTCTTGATTTCATTACTTTTTAGAGATAATCAAGCAGCTCCAACGAGACTTGGCTAGATTTTTTACAGAATGTTTTTGGTGGGATTTCACTTCTTTTTGTAGAAACTTGAAAGGAATATTGGACGACCCATTGGGTGTAATGGTTGAGACGTCGGCTACTACACCAAGGGTTCCGGGTTCGAACCCCGGACAGATATTTGTGTGCATGAACATGTCTGTTTGTATTGGTCTAGCGCGCTCGACTTGGCGGGAGCACTACCGTGCCCCTCGATTTTTGACATCGGATGAAGCGCCCCACCATGTTGAATATATATTGTTTAAAGGCGGTATGTCGATCTCTTATAGTTTGGCTGGGCTCTTTTGTTATCTAAACAGGGTCACCAGGTACTCCAGATCTTCGATTATCCAAGTTTTTATATTATACCTTTATGTAGCTATTGAACCCTAACTCTGTACCAAATTTCAGCTCTCTGAGTTAATGGAAGTACTAGTTCTATTTGATGATTTTGTTATCTAAGCAGGGTCACCAGGTACTCCAGTTCTTCGATTTTCCAAGTTTTCATAGTTTTCCTTTTATGTAGCCATTAAACCCTAACTCTGTACCGAATTTTAGCTCTCTGAGTTAATGGGAAGTACTAGTTATTTTGATGATCATGAGTGAGTGAGTGAGTGTCTGTCGAAAATGCGAAACTTTGCTTGTGCTTAACGTTGGAACTAGATGAGCTACAGACTTGAAATTTTGGATTTAAAGTAAGTTATTATATCTTACTAGATGACGAAAATTTCAGCGCTCTGGTATTATCCAAAGGTTCTCAAATCGGGGCCTGAAAATGCGGCGAAATGGATCCTGTAAAGGATGGTACGGCAGTGGTTGGCTTCGCGCTCGACTTGGCGGGGGCACTGCCGTGCCCCCAGATGTTTGTGGATTTTACCTTTTTGACATTTGACATTTTTCAATTTATTCTTTTAATTTAGATTGTATGTAATTTTTAAATTTGTGATCGATGTTGATTGAAAATAAATGTATTATTATTATTCTAGTATACATATTTTTTCTCAGCATCTTAGCTGGTCTTCCTTATTTACGGGTATAAACCAAGTAAATAAAGTTATGTTGTTTGAAGAGTTGTGTGATGTTATACTTCGTTTTCGTCAATCTGCATGAACTTCCTCACTATTCTACAGGTATTTAGGATGGCAGCTTTTTGCAAAAGAATATATAGATTTTTATTGAGATTTAATAATTTTAAACTATTGTGTATATGATTCGGAATTACACCGGTAGTCGAGACAACTATTGGCACTACGTAAACTTTATCTTGCTTCCATATTCCTTGCTTCCATATTCTTATTATTATATTATTGGTTTCAGGATCATAGTGCTCGCATTGTTCAGAAACTACAATTGAAATGTCAAAACCAAGCCAAAAAACTTAAAATTCTTAGAGAAAAACTAAGGAGGCGAAACAATAAAATTGCAAATTTAGCCAATATAATAACAGATTTGAAAAAATGTCAGTGTATATTTATTTAAGTACAAATAAAAAACATTAGAAAAAGACTAAGCAAGCTATAATTATTTTGTTTAAAAATTTTAAATGTATGTAAGGTACGGTTGTATCGATACAATGAAAACGTATGTCGGTAAAGCAGGTTACAACACTAGGGACGGCCGCCATTTTATGTGCCAGATTAAGAATAGGTATGCCACGCTAATTTTGTAGGTATGCCCGATCCATGTACTTGTAGATCAATGATAGATACACATTGAACCGTCGCTTTTTAGTAGTCATTCCAATGTGGTCGGATAATCGATTATTATTATATTGTTTTTTGTTTATATCTTTTTAAATACGGAACATTTTAGGCTGAAAATTTTCACAATTTTAGTTGACAATATGCACATAATCATGGTTTACACTCGCTCATCTTAGATTGAACCAGTTTCTTGTATGTGAACGTCAAACTCATGATAGGTTTTTTGTTTAGTTTCTCTCATATTACTCAACAACTAATGAATGTGCACTATTGAAACTTGCTGCACATAATCTGCGTCTGAAGACGGATCTAATGCATTTTTTTATGAGCTTATCGGTCTTTTTATAAAGAGGCTAGATTTTTTTTCTAATTTCTTAAAAAATCGCTATAACTTAAAATCTTAGTTTTTTTTCTTGTTCAAAATTCCGGCACATATTGGCACATGTAAGAGCTATTTATGCAATTTTTTTCATAAACGCACATGCAATAGTTTTCGAGATATGCGATTTNTATATTTTTGACGCACATTCATGCACAAACATAAGCTTTCTAACGGACTAATTATTTTTTCTCTCCGATGTTTTGTTAAAAATTTTCCTGCTAGAAAAACGTTACCCTAGCAGGAACCATTTTTTTCGATTTATTCCAAAACGGCTGGATGCACATACATAATATTCGGCGCACATATATAGTAAATTGAGCACAAAACACAGGTACCACTCATATCACTCTAGGACATACTTTCCTGCTAGGGTAACGCACACCAAATTCGTTTTCATTGAGATTTCAAATATGAGGATAAGAGCTTGAAGCACACGAATATCCTATCCGTTACCCTTAGGGGGGACTATTGGTAATAATAATTCAATGCGGTCAACAGATAAATAGACTAGAATCTAGTCACTAGTCATTAGACGATAGTTGTTTATAGCGCTGTACATGTATATGTAGCTATGTAAGGTATTTTTATTAGAGGTATAGAACTTTGAAATGAAATATATATAAAATATATACCGGGAGTAATGAAGGGGTCTTTACTTGTTGTAGTCTGGTTTAATAATGTCTCTTAAATTACAATAATTAAAGCTTACATACTAACACTAATATTACGTATGTGTGGAGAGGTGTGTGACACACTACAGATGTGAAAATAGTCGTGACACGAGCTGTGTGACACGTTGCGCTGTCTTATTACCACAACTCCTGCACATCATCGTAGTTTAATTGATGAACGAAAGTCAGTAATCATTGCTCTATAGCGATCACCATTTACTGTAACGTTCTGGCCAGCATCGTTTTTTAAGAAGTACGGACCAATTATTCCACCAGCCTATAATGCACCATACAGTCAGTTTTTATGGATGTCACGGTGTCTCAACTTACACTTGAGGATTATCATCACTCTAAATACGGCAGTTTTTGTTTATTGACGTATCCATTCAACCAAAAGTGAGCTTCATCGCTAAACAAATTTCGCTTATGAAAATCGGGATCAACAACTATCTTACTTTGGACCCATTCACAAAGTGTATCTCATATCTAATTCTTGTGCACGGTTGCGGATAGACTAGTTCGGGGTCTTCCTCTATGCTCTACAGCAGCAACGACGACTTCTGTACGCACTGTACGACGTCTCTGTGGATGCGTATTATAATTTATAGTAAATGTGGTGCGAAAACGTTCCATTGTTAATCGAATTCATTACTCTGAAGGACGATTATGTTGACCGTTAAAAAGACTTAATGCGCGATACGTATTCCGAACAGAACCATGATTTTCAAAATAAATTTGCACATTTGGACGCATTGTTCAGGCGTCAGTTAATTCATGTTGAAATGCTAAACCTTAGTTTTATAAAAAGGGATTTTTGAAAAGTTAAAAAGGGCTAGATAGAGCATTAAAAGATTTTCTGTTCTCAAAATGCTGACATAATCATGTCATGAAGCTGTTTCTTTAGAGAGAAATAGCAAAAACGTACTTGTTGCATGACAATAACTTCATAATTTGGTACTATTTTCAAGACAGTGAAAAAGAGCTAGATTGCCCTTTTCGGGCTAAATCATTAAAAAAGGAGTTCACCTATACTAAAAAGTGCTAGATCTAACTACAAATGGGCTAAGGTGGCAATACTAATGCTAAACTAAATTAAAAATAAATCACTTGACACCTGATAAAATAACCAGAATTTAAAAAAGTGTTGCCAACTTAAGGTTCCTTCTATACCTCTAAAAACACCCGTTATTTATTTATCACTGACGAGGGTTCTTTCGTTTGACATTACATATTAAAATACTCCCACTATATCCATATTTGGATGACATTGATAAAATATTTAGGGGGTGCATATTGTCCACTGTGATAAAAATAATTTGTTTTGCATTACAGATACTCAAGACAACCTTTTCTTATTTCACCCTTCTTCAATCACTCAATGTTTAATATGCATCGATTGCACCATTTAATAATTATGTGCAAAATTAAATTCAACTCGTTCACGCACGACTATGTTTATAGCTCAATTTGAAGGCAAGGCAAGTAGTGTAATTTTTAAATCGTTTATGATTTTTATACACAAAAAAGGAGCACCTATCCTTTTTTGTATGTCTGAACTAAACAATTGATTGATTAAATCTTTCCTCTTACTCAAGACTCTTTTATTGAAAAATAAAAAAATAAGTCTCAGAGAGGCCCTAAGTTAAAGGTCCTATACTTATGTCACTTTCAAATAAAACAAGAAATAAACGATACCATTTGTTTTATTTATAATTGAAAAGAAATATGTTCCATAGTCCAACTATTTTCCTTTTCTTTGGTCTATAATTATATATTAAATTATATTGCATTTGAAATGAATACAGTGTATATTACATGAGGTATGCACAAGAGGCAGTGCTTATCGTCTCTGGAAGCTAAATATCTTGATGAGGACAAAACCCATGACGGTGGCCGCCGCGACGCCGATGCCTGCCTTCCACCAGGACGAGTTGTCGCCAGTCAGACTTGCGAAATGCTTCAAGTGCCTGTGAAATATACTTACGCATAAGTTATGTTATGATTCCTGTTAGATATATGTATTATTATCAGGATCACAGGTGTCTCATAGGTCATTATCACCAGGAAGTCTACTTGATTATTTAAAAAAAAGCGAATAATAATTTTTGTTCTCTAGGCAGTACTCTCTCCAAAACAACGGTTTGCAAGCATCCCCCATTAACATCGGATGATGTATACTATCATGTGATATTATGAATAGTATCCTGTATTATTTTTATACTATCATGTATTATATGATTTATATATAAAATATATATGATGATGTATATGATAGAAATGTCAAACCGACTTCCATTTTTTCCAAAACAAAAAGATACAAAAATAATTAAATTCTCTATGTATGTATAGGTTGTATCTCAACAGACCCAAGCCTCTTCATCACTTCTTGGTGAATCCTGAGGAATAGTAAAAGAGGCTCTGCCGACCTGCAAACACGTACCTACTGGACAAACGCGTTAGGTAACGGTGCTAATCCCCAAATAATAAAGACATTTGGGGAAGCCATCATTCAGCAGTTGACGATAATGCTGTAGTAGGTTTTATTCAAATATTTTTCTCGAAAAAATCTGTATCAGTCACAATTGGTGTAAATTATCTTGGCTTAAATTCATTGATATTCTATCTTTTAAATTCCAAAAATGTACCAATGATTCTAAATGAATTGGGAATATTTGCCATTAAAAAATATAAATAAATTCGAAATTAAAGTTTGAATATTTACTAAATGATTTAATATCTTACCTGTGCTTGCTGAATAAAATCCAAGCAGCTTGAAATTGACTGACAAAAACAATTAAAACAAACACATATCATGGAAAATTTACCATATTGTTAACTATGGAAATTATACGTCGATGAGGTATGTGACAAACTTTTCGTTTTTTATTTCAGTTTCAATTTAAAAAACTCTTGAATGGGGCAGGTTCAAATAGTTAAAACTATTTTAATATACTATTTTCATTACAATATGGTTTGAAATGTGAGGATACCGAAAATGAGTAAAGAGTAAAAACAGTATTATTCCACAAGAGTTTCAGTAATCATTTTAATGATATTATGAATAAATTATGATGTTTCTGATAGAGCAGGTGATTTTTCTTGATTGTTTGATTAAACAAGTAGTTAGGATTAGGGACACAATTAAATACGAGAAAGATATTAAATGACACAGATATTTCACGACGTTACCCCTGAACACTGAAATTTAGAAATTGGGGAATTTGGGCCTATGTCGAATGAATGAGAGATCCTAAGGGAGTATGTTTTTGTGTTTTATTTCTATCATCCATCCGATAAGCAACTATTGCAATAGTAACTTGACTTGCGCGGTCGTAAACCGAACGCGCTAGCCGTTACACCATCGAACGCGATCGAGGAACTTACATTGACCGAAAAACGAAGTGAAATTACCGACTGGTGTAGTGGCTAGACCCAGGCTACGACCCTCGAGGCGAGAGGCAAGTATATGTAACTTGATTGCCTCGTTTCTGTCTGCAAATTTCGAAAACGATAACGGCCGAATGAGTGAAAAAGGTTCGCAAGTGGCGTCCACGTAGCGGGTAACAACCGGATGGACTGATGACCTTATTAAAGTGGAACTCATTAGAGATGGCCTTCGTTAAGCATATTAGGCTGTAATTATGATGAACAATGAACTGGAAATTTTGGATACGTGTGACAGGACATTTCGTTTATGGAACTGTATGCTGTATGAAGTAATTAATATGAACGAATGGGGGTCATTAAAAACGTAAAGTATGTACTTACGGGAAGGCAGCCATGGTGGCCAGTTTGACGAACAAGTCGTGCTTGTTCTCTCCAACGTGGAAAGTGTGCGGAGGCAGGAGCTGGTACTTGCCGCAGAAAACGTCGGGCTGCAGGATGTACTCCTGACGCGCCGGCAACGCCTCGCCCTTTGTGCCCACGATCAGCACAGGAATGTGACTCTCGCGANAATCAAAGAATTATGAAATTATTATATCAATTTAATTGGTCTGTATTTCCACACACTTCATCAACAATTATTTTGTAATTCTGCTAGATGCACCTTTCAATTATATGAAGTAATAATTGCAAATACTAGATTTAGATAGCAAAAAAATACCGACTACCAAACTAAAAGCTAAGAATAAAATTTTAATGTTGAGTTGGTCCAAGGGTTTGGGTAGCATTTTAGCTTGAAGTTGTTTATTTTTTTTTCTTAACAATTTGTGTATCCTAGAAAATAATCATTGGAATAATATACTGCAATGAGAGTATAGTTGCCCTAGTTAATTTTTAAAAGTTCGAATTAATGTCTCTCCTTCTTCAAACCTCTGGCTTCCTTATTTGGGACCACCTTTGAAGACCTCTTTACAACAAAAAAGAATCATCTAAATCGGTTCATAAACAATGGAGATATCGCGAAAACATAAAACATTAAAAACCCTCCATTTCCTCCTCTCTTCTTCATCGTCCAATTTTTATGTTATCTGCCCATAACTGGAAATGTAGTAATTTAGTAATTCTGTAATTGTATTGACAATATTAAGATGCCTGTCGAGCAGTAATAGCTTCATGCCAAAGAACAGAAGTAGCTAAATCTTGAGTTTATTGGTGACGGGACTTCATTATCAAGTAGCTGATTTTAAACGAAAAACAAAGGCTACTTTTAGTTAAGAAAAGACATTTACTTTATGGAAAATAAAAAAAAATAATACCACGAGGCGTGCAGCTCACGATTGCGTGCCTATCGAAGCGATTTTATTATTGAGACATCTTGGATAAACAAATAGGCTACGTTTTACTGCGGTAGAACATCTTATACCGCGTGGCACAGCTACTCCTACATTAAGGTCGAACTTAAAAAATAACACCGGTCCATTAATTTATACTCACAATATAAATCCTCGCAATATACTCGAAGGAGCGTGTAGCTGCTACGTCGTACACTAGACAGGCCACGTCGCAATTGACCTCGTGCGGCTGAGCGGCCGACACTCGCGTTATCGGGATCTCCCTCAGCACCAGATACTTCTCTTGGCCGTACACCAGCACGCTGTTGATGCAACAGTTGTCTGTGTTGTTGCCGTCGCCTCGCTCGTGTGCGTGCCCCTTTATTTTCTGCGATAAAAAAAATATTACAGATATATACGATTAGTACTTCCGATTGATACCATGATCCAGAATAAGATAAGAGTTATTCTGTAATGCACCGAAATGCTTACATAAATATGGACTTGGCATTTTTTTAATGGCAAATAATAAAAAAAATCCAAAGTTAGACGAGACTTTTTTATTCAAGATCTTTTCTGCTCATAAAAAAATATCTCGGATTCTATTCAACCTATCGCAGTCCACTGCTAGACATAGGTCTCCCCCATTTTGCGCCAGATATCCGTCCTCGCTTTTCCCATCCAGCTCCACCAGCGACCTTTCGCATGTCGTCGGTCCGTCGGGCCGAGGCGTTCTACGCTACACTTGCGAGACGCGGTCTCCACTCCAGAACTAATCTAACTATCTCGGATTATGAGGCATAATTCTTTTAATATATGAAATCAGTAACTCTAGCGAATTCCGACTTCAGCTAATAAGTTTCGGGTTGTAGTCTATATGTAGCTATCCGTCGGTGTTTGAGGTCGCCGAAACTTTATTAGGTATTCGGCAGGATCAGAAACAATGTAGGCTCGATCTAAAAAGTATACAGCATGATTCCTCACATCTCAATGATATAAGTATACTTCAAACAAGTGTTCCACTTCTGTAGCAGCTGAAAGAATTGGACCATAAAGCAGTATTTTGGTACCTATACTAAACTCATTAGTGTGGACTGTTGTCTTCCGATCTGAAGGGCGCAGGTTCAACCACACGTACAATGTATTTCGAATTTTCAAATTATATATACGTTTATCGACGCTTTTACGGTGAAGGAAAACAGCAAACCTGCGCACGCCTACAAAGAAATTCAAAGGTTGCGCATGAAGTCGGCCAATCCGCAATGGGCCTGCGTGAACGACTAAGGCCTATACACCCTATACGGGTAGGCTTGTGCCCCTCAGTGGGTACGTTTAGTATGATGGTGATACTAAGCTGACGCGTCTTATAATAAGTGCGAAAATACTACTCTGTATTTGTTAGGGTTTCATGCTCTAAGTATCAAGCTATTAAATTTATTGAACATATTCAACGATAAATATAAATTTTCATAGTTAATTTATTTGTAAAAACCCTGACCTTATGAGCTATGCCCAAGAAGCTCCGGCATATCGATGTCTTGCCGCACGACCTTGGACCGATGACGTGACATTGGTACACAGTACGACTCGTTTGTTTCTTGGCAATGTCAACTTCTTCTCACGTGTTACTGGAAGTAAAATAAAAACATGAATGAATAGTTGTTAAAATAACATACACAATTCGTCCAAAACATCAGCTACTTTAAAGAATAACTGGCCAATTACACAACACTATAACTATGTATACAATAGCAGTAGCTATTGGTCATAATCAAAGTATGATTTCTTAAATATAATTAGGAAATTTGTTCTTAATTAGGATTTCAAGTTAATCTATTATTTTAATATTATGACTTACTGTGTATTGCAGACTTTTGAGTATCATTTTCAAGAAAATTAAAACTAAATATGCTAGATATGCACTTGTGTTCTGTAATCTAATAATGTCATCAAGGTCCATCTACACATCCATCCTTGTAAAGCCAAAAAGCCCTGAAATATACAAAATCTTTATTTAATACATATACAAAAAATACAATTAATTGCATAAATATTTTTAATAAATTATTCTGTACCTTTTCATTGGTTGGAACTGTATAACGTAAATTGTGCCATGGTATTCTGGGCAACATGAGAAACATTCTTTAATTCAGTTGGATTTAACATACCTCTTTATCACGATCATACTTTTCAAATAATTGGGCTAGAAATTGTTGACCTTTGTAAGATAGTTCTGAAGTACAACTACTGGGACCTTAATGCTGAAAAAAAGCAATCATTATCTATTTTGTACAGAAGACCTTGTATATTTGCACCAAAACAAAATGGCACATACTTGGCATATAAATAACTATGTGTTAATTCTAAACTTTCATCATAGCCAAACTTCCTTAGAACTGTCCATGTTGTCTCATTTCTGCCCCTTTGTATAAATAAGCAATGTAAATAAATAAAACCTTTTATTGTTATACAATCATTTTCAATTCCACCAGCTATATTTTGGGCAATCACTGATTTTACTTCATCTAAAACCTGCATCACAAACAAAACCATATTAATATTTCGAATCAAAATGTTATATAAGCATAAGGATATAAAGAGTGTATGTTGACCTGCAATTGCAATGGTGTGTCAAAACATTTTCTTTGAAAAATAGTAACTTCATAATCATCTAAGACACCATCTCCATCTAAGTCAGATATTTTGAAAATTCTACTAAGTGCTCTCTTGCATTTTTCTGTCAGCTAAAACACAAATAAGGTTTCAATAATAAGAATTATACAGTGCAATTTCAATTAGCATTATTTTTATGCATCAATAGATATTTTTACAAATCATACATAATTATTAATTATAACCATTTATTTTAATATGTTTATAAGAAAATATGGTAAAAAGCCACATGGTAAAAAAATACCTCTTGCTCTTCTATAGAATAAATAGGGGAAATTGGGTGAAGAACCGCTTTTTGTGCATTGTAAAACATTTCAGATACATTTGTTAGTGTTTTTGCAGAACATTCTATGCATCTATCAACTTCAGGGTACTCCTCAGCTATGTCCCATATATTCTACAACAGAAAATATCAGTTTAATTAGAATAAAAGGCAAAATGTAGATATTTTCACCTTGTGTGTGAACTTGTTCTCAAACTTAAACACAACCCATTGTCAATAGTTGGCTGATATTCAATAAATTGTTATTAGCTCCAAGGTAGTAATTGCAACTCACACTTATGATACCTGGCATACAAATAACTATACTAGAATAAATATATTTTCATTTCATTTCATTTAGTGGACAAATAAAAAAATAGCCAAAAAATATATCCAAAAATGTGTGTTCAAAAATATACTTACATCAATAATGGAATAATCAATCAAATCAATTTTATTCCCTACGAGAATAACTGGTTTTCTTGTATCATCATGACAGTTATCCCTCACAAACGGGAGCCAGTATGTGGCTATTTTACTCAGTGTTTCTTGTTTGTCTACAGAAAATACTATGCAAATAACATGTGCCTTTTCAATTTCTTCCGCCACTTGATCAAGCGATTGCTCTGCAACTAAAATATAAAATGAAATTAATCACTGGACATTATTTTAAAAAAAGCTAATCCATGCTTTAAATTCCAAAGCTGAAAGGAACCTTTTGATATGGGAACTTGTTGATCGGTTATTATGAAAAGAGAAAACAAAATAATGCATTAAGTAATAATGAAGTAAATGTTGTAAAGTTAATAACTTTATTGTTTACCTTTTGCAAATTGTATTATACATTTTTACTATTAATTTCTAGATTTTATGACTATCTACTGTAATTTTAACAAGTATAAATAAACATACCGCATATATCAACAATATTAGTTGGTACTTGCTCAGGTGTAACATCAGCAGTATTGTTATCTCTTCGGCTTTAGATGGGACATGTTCAGTAAACTCTTCTGTCACTAAAGAAAGCACTAAAGAAGTTTACCAACACCAGGGTCTCCGAGTAAGAGAATACGAACGGTTCGGGGCAAAGATTCGTAAACCATTTTGATGTTACTTTCCGGTATTACGTAAACATTCTAATTTGTACTGAGTTACTATTTTAATTTGTTGAACTAAATCACAAATAAGGTATGAGAGATTTTTATGTTTTTGAGAATCACTGAATTAAATTCATGATTTTTCTTGAATTAGGTATGGTATTATTTTATTTATCCGCCAATTCCACAGACTGATAAGTTACCATAGATAATACTCATAATACTTTTAGCATAGACATAGACCTATCAAAACAAGACTGCTGGCAAGCGTGTAACCAATAGGGACGGAAAGATGATGCTAAGGGCTGCGCACTAGTAATATAATTGCACAGCCTGACAACATGAGAAAGGACTATTGATAGGATAGTGACATAGTGTTCAACTCCTTAGAGTATCTACATTTTACTATTTTCTATAAAATATATGAAATTAATTAAGAATTACGTAACATGAACAACAACCTATGGATTATGACATTTTATATGAGTAATAATAAAAAAACTCAATTTTTAGATTGTTGTATTTTTATTTGGATAAAATGAGAAAATTATGAAAGAACGCAGACAAATTACTTATTTTTTATTTTACATTACAAAGTTTCATCCATAGACCCTTAGATAAAGCCAATTTATTTAGCATATACGATTATTATATGAGTATTACGAGTTAGCGAGATTAGTGCAGCCTTGGAGCAACTTAGGAATGGGAGGGCCCCGGGGGATGACGGTATTACGACAGAGCTCCTAAAAGCCGGTGGACAGCCCGTCCTTAAGGCATTAGTCGAGCTCTTTAATGCCGTCATCAACCAAGGAACTACACCCAGAGGCGTGGTCCAGAAGTGTTGTCGTCTTGTTCTTCAAGAAGGGTGACAAAACTCTCTTGAAGAATTATAGACCGATAGCGCTTCTGAGCCACGTCTATAAATTGTTTTCCAGAGTTGTAGCGAACCGTCTCGCCATAAGACTTGACGAATTCCAACCACCGGAGCAGGCTGGGTTTCGAAAAGGCTACAGCACCGTGGACCACATCCATACTGTTCGGTAGCTTATACAGAAGACCGAAGAGTATAACCAGCCGCTGTGTATGGCATTTGTGGATTACGAGAAAGCCTTCGACTCATCGAAACGTGGGCTGTTCTGGAGGCTCTGCAGCGATGCAGTATCAACTAGCGATATATCGAAGTAATGAAGTGTCTCTCCAACGCAGCGACGATGACCGTTCAGATCCAAGACCAGCGGACAAGACCCATCCAATTGCGTGGTGGTGTGAGACAGGGGATGTTATATCCCGAAACTGTTTACAAACGCATTGGAGATGTCTTCAAGACCCAGAACTGGTGTGAACGAGCATCAACGTCACTGAAGAGGATATTTCTCATCTTCGTTTTGCTGACGATATCGTCATCGTTGCAGAGTGATCGGAAGAGCTTGCGGAGATGCTGAACAGCTTTAATGAATCTTCCCGACGAGTTGGGCTTGGCATGAATTTGGACAAGACGAAAGTCATGTTCAATAGTCGTGTCATGCCACAACCGATATGCGTCGATGCGTCCGTCTCAAGGTTGTGCAGGAGTATATCTACCTGGGCCAAACCATCCAACTTGGCCGGCATAACTTCGAGAGGAGCTAGTAGGAGGATTCAGTTGGGCTGGCGGCGTTCGGTAAGCTACGTCATGTCCTAACGTCAACTATTCCGCAATGCTTAAAGACAAAAGTCTTTGAGCAATGCGTCCTAACCGTGCTAACATACCCAGCTGAGACATGGACACTGACTGCGGATTGGTTCATAAGTTCAAAGTCACTCAACGNATACATATACAAAAAATACATTCAATTGCATAAATATTTTTAATAAATTATTGTACCTTTTCATTGGTTGGAACTGTATATAATTGATGGTATTCTGGGCACATGAGAAAACATTCTTTAATTCAGTTGGATTTAACATACCTCTTTATCACGATCATACTTTTCAAATAATTGGGCTAGAAATTGTTGACCTTTGTAAGATAGTTCTGAAGTACAACCTACTGGGACCTTAATGCTGAAAATAAAAGCAATCATTATCTATTTGTACAGAAGACCTTGTATATTGCACCAAAACAAAATGGCACATATACTTGGCATATAAATAACTATGTGTTAATTCAAACTTTCATCATAGCCAAACTTCCTTAGAACTGTCCATGTTGTCTCATTTCTGCCCCTTTGTATAAATAAGCAATGTAAATAAATAAAACCTTTTATTGTTATACAATCATTTTCAATTCCACCAGCTATATTTTGGGCAATCACTGATTTTACTTCATCTAAAACCTGCATCACAAACAAAACCATATTAATATTTCGAATCAAAATGTTATATAAGCATAAGGATATAAAGAGTGTATGTTGACCTGCAATTGCAATGGTGTGTCAAAACATTTTCTTTGAAAAATAGTAACTTCATAATCATCTAAGACACCATCTCCATCTAAGTCAGATATTTTGAAAATTCTACTAAGTGCTCTCTTGCATTTTTCTGTCAGCTAAAACACAAATAAGGTTTCAATAATAAGAATTATACAGTGCAATTTCAATTAGCATTATTTTTATGCATCAATAGATATTTTTACAAATCATACATAATTATTAATTAACCATTTATTTTAATATGTTTATAAGAAAATATGGTAAAAAGCCACATGGTAAAAAAATACCTCTTGCTCTTCTATAGAATAAATAGGGGAAATTGGGTGAAGAACCGCTTTTTGTGCATTGTAAAACATTTCAGATACATTTGTTAGTGTTTTTGCAGAACATTCTATGCATCTATCAACTTCAGGGTACTCCTCAGCTATGTCCCATATATTCTACAACAGAAAATATCAGTTTAATTAGAATAAAAGGCAAAATGTAGATATTTTAACCTTGTGTGTGAACTTGTTCTCAAACTTAACACAACCCATTGTCAATAGTTGGCTGATATTCAATAAATTGTTATTAGCTCCAAGGTAGTAATTGCAACTCACACTTATGATACCTGGCATACAAATAACTATACTAGAATAAATATATTTTCATTTCATTTCATTTAGTGGACAAATAAAAAAATAGCCAAAAAATATATCCAAAAATGTGTGTTCAAAAATATACTTACATCAATAATGGAATAATCAATCAAATCAATTTTATTCCCTACGAGAATAACTGGTTTTCTTGTATCATCATGACAGTTATCCCTCACAAACGGGAGCCAGTATGTGGCTATTTTACTCAGTGTTTCTTGTTTGTCTACAGAAAATACTATGCAAATAACATGTGCCTTTTCAATTTCTTCCGCCACTTGATCAAGCGATTGCTCTGCAACTAAAATATAAAATGAAATTAATCACTGGACATTATTTAAAAAAAGCTAATCCATGCTTTAAATTCCAAAGCTGAAAGGAACCTTTTGATATGGGAACTTGTTGATCGGTTATTATGAAAAGAGAAAACAAAATAATGCATTAAGTAATAATGAAGTAAATGTTGTAAAGTTAATAACTTTATTGTTTACCTTTTGCAAATTGTATTATACATTTTTACTATTAATTTCTAGATTTTATTACTATCTACTGTAATTTTAACAAGTATAAACATACCGCATATATCAACAATATTAGTTGGTACTTGCTCAGGTGTAACATCAGCAGGTATTGTTATCTCTTCGGCTTTAGATGGGACATGTTCAGTAAACTCTTCTGTCACTAAAGAAAGCACTAAAGAAGTTTTACCAACACCAGGGTCTCCGAGTAAGAGAATACGAACGGTTCGGGGCAAAGATTCGTAAACCATTTTGATGTTACTTTCCGGTATTACGTAAACATTCTAATTTGTACTGAGTACTATTTTAATTTGTTGAACTAAATCACAAATAAAGGTATGAGAGATTTTTATGTTTTTGAGAATCACTGAATTAAATTCATGATTTTTCTTGAATTAGGTATGGTATTATTTTATTTATCCGCCAATTCCACAGACTGATAAGTTACCATAGATAATACTCATAATACTTTTAGCATAGACATAGACCTATCAAAACAAGACTGCTGGCAAGCGTGTAACCAATAGGGACGGAAAGATGATGCTAAGGGCTGCGCACTAGTAATATAATTGCACAGCCTGACAACATGAGAAAGGACTATTGATAGGATAGTGACATAGTGTTCAACTCCTTAGAGTATCTACATTTTACTATTTTCTATAAAATATATGAAATTAATTAAGAATTACGTAACATGAACAACAACCTATGGATTATGACATTTTATATGAGTAATAATAAAAAAACTCAATTTTTAGATTGTTGTATTTTTATTTGGATAAAATGAGAAAATTATGAAAGAACGCAGACAAATTACTTATTTTTTATTTTACATTACAAAGTTTCATCCATAGACCCTTAGATAAAGCCAATTTATTTAGCATATACGATTATTATATGAGTATTACGAGTTAGCGAGATTAGTGCAGCCTTGGAGCAACTTAGGAATGGGAGGGCCCCGGGGGATGACGGTATTACGACAGAGCTCCTAAAAGCCGGTGGACAGCCCGTCCTTAAGGCATTAGTCGAGCTCTTTAATGCCGTCATCAACCAAGGAACTACACCAGAGGCGTGGTCCAGAAGTGTTGTCGTCTTGTTCTTCAAGAAGGGTGACAAAACTCTCTTGAAGAATTATAGACCGATAGCGCTTCTGAGCCACGTCTATAAATTGTTTTCCAGAGTTGTAGCGAACCGTCTCGCCATAAGACTTGACGAATTCCAACCACCGGAGCAGGCTGGGTTTCGAAAAGGCTACAGCACCGTGGACCACATCCATACTGTTCGGTAGCTTATACAGAAGACCAAAGAGTATAACCAGCCGTTGTGTATGGCATTTGTGGACTACGAGAAAGCCTTCGACTCATCGAAACGTGGGCTGTTCTGGAGCTCTGCAGCGATGCAGTATCAACTGGCGATATATCGAAGTAATGAGTGTCTCTCCAACGCAGCGACGATGACCGTTCAGATCCAAGACCAGCGGACAAGACCCATCCAATTGCGTGGTGTGTGAGACAGGGGATGTTATATCCCGAAACTGTTTACAAACGCATTGGAGGATGTCTTCAAGACCAGAACTGTGTGAACGAGCATCAACGTCACTGAAGAGGATATTTCATCTTCGTTTTGCTGACGATATCGTCATCGTGGCAGAGTCATCGGAAGAGCTTGCGGAGATGCTGAACAGCTTTAATGAATCTTCCTGACGAGTTGGGCTTGGCATGAATTTGGACAAGACGAAAGTCATGTTCAATAGTCGTGTCATGCCACAACCGATATGCGTCGATGGCGTCCGTCTCAAGGTTGTGCAGGAGTATATCTACCTGGGCCAAACCATCCAACTTGGCCGGCATAACTTCGAGAGGGAGGCTAGTAGGAGGATTCAGTTGGGCTGGGCGGCGTTCGGTAAGCTACGTCATGTCCTAACGTCAACTATTCCGCCAGCTTAAAGACAAAAGTCTTTGAGCAAGCGATTGGTTCATAAGAAAGAAAGAAAGAAAGAAAGAAAAAAATCTTTATTCAAATAAATCTGTTACAGATACTTTTGAATCGTCAATTGTTATTATTATCATATTTTTTGTGACTCTACCACCGGTTCGGAATAAGTAGGATCTTCGAGAAGAGCCGGCAAGAAACTCGAGTTACTCTTTTAATCTTGTTATATCAGTGGTTACAGTTTTGTCATTTACCTACACATAGATTTACAATAATTTATTACAAAGATTTTGTAACTGGAACACTAAGTGCAAGACCACACATCTTTATCCGATAAATATTCTTCTATTGTATAGTAACCTTTTTCATGAGGGTTTTTTTAATCTTTAATTTAAACTGGTGAAAAGGCAATTCGGCAAGATTTTGTGGTATTTTATTAAAGAATGTTATGCCTCTTCCAACAAATGATTTTCCTACTTTACTTAGTCTAAGATTTGGGACAGCAAGTTTGTTCAAAGTCACTCAACGCGCAATGGAGTGAGCTATGCTTGGAGTCTCTCTTAGGGATAAGATCAGAAATGATTTAATCCGTAAGAGAACTAGTTACCGACATAGCCCGCCGGATCAGCAAGTTGAAGTAGCAGTGGGCTGGTCACGTATGTCGCAGAACCGATGGCCGTTGGAGCAGACGAGTTCTGGAGTGGAGACCGCGTCTTGGCAAGCGTAGCGTAGGATGCCCTCCGGCCCGATGGACCGACGACTTGCGAAAGATCGCTGGTGGAAGCTGGATGAGAAAAGCGGAGGACCGGGATGTCTGGTGCAAAATGGGGGAGACCTATGTCCAGCAGTGGACTGCAATAGGTTGAAGAGATATACGAGTATTGTTTCTTCTTTTCAAAGGTTTTTTCGGTGTAATATAAATATACAGTTCCAACTTATACATTTTGCTTTATACAAACTTATATGTTTTGTATAAGTTTGACATTCTAGTAATTGTTTGACATATAAATTCAGTAGTGGTACATACCTGTAATACAATAAATCCCAACACAATTAAATTTTATATGTATAAAAAATTGTAATTAAATATTTTTTTAAACATTTGTACGCCTGTTAATGGCAAGACATGGTGTTACATCCTCTAATATGTCACTTACCAACTATAAAACATTTTTACTTACCTGTGTCTTACAAATAAACACATTATTATTATTATTACAACTAGTAGGCTTCATTGGCTTTAAACAATGAAAGCGATAACTGCCAGTAAAGGGTTGCCTATAAAAACAATTAACTTGGAGTCCAATGAATTCGTTTAGTGAGTTGAATCCATTTTTCGTGTAAAAAAGTCATCAATAGTGAGGGTAGTTGACAAGTAAACATTTAGCTCCATATATTTGATTGTTTTTAAATAGTAAATTTAATAAGTTTATTATTTATGCTTATGCATAAAGGTTATCTACTCGCCTGCTATTTAAACTTCTATTTAAACTTTCCTTCACAACTCTCCAGCATAACTAATTCTGACAATCATGAGTCACTCACAATTGGAAGTACCTATCAACGACATGACAAGAATGTTTCAGGCTAAAATGGCAGAGTTCCAGTCTGAATTACACCAAGCAACAACTACCACAGGACGTAAGCAGCCCAGCACAATTGCAGCCCTCAATGCGGAGTTTGTTGCATTCAAGTCGTTTGTTTGCAATGGTTTGGCCGTGCTGCGTGCTGAAGTTGATGGACTGCGCAAGAGTACGGATGGCATCGAGATGCGCTTCCGCAAAAACATCTTATTGGTTCATGGAGTCCCTGAGCAGCCAAGTGGTGAAGATAGGTCATCTGTGGTGGTTTCTACTCTGAATGCTAGATATAAAGTTCCTGATTTTACTGTAAGTAGCATTGCATCGAGCTACCGTATGGGCAAATAATTAATGGTGGAAGTAAGCCACGGCCTGTAGTCGTTAAGTTTGTGGACACTGCGTTAAGAAGCACCTTGTGGAAGGGGAAAGTTTCACTTAAAGGTTCTAAGATCACTTTGTCTGAGTTCCTAACGAAGCCACAGCATGAAACTTTTATGGCTGCAAGGCAAAAGTTCGGTGTGCCCAATTGCTGGACGTCGGATGGCATTAAGGTGGATTTATATTTATCTGACGTGTCGTGACGTGACGCGTCAGAACGGTATCGGTTTTATACATTTAGTATGGTAGCGTTCACACTAGTAATGCGTTATGTGTTGTGATGGCTTCTGTCGTGTCGCATCAGAAACGATCCCGGTTGCGTCAGAGCGGTGGGGGGGGGGAACGACGACGTCATGCACGTCAGATAAATGTGCAAGCGCCAGTGTTGTGTTGGGACGCGTCAGAGTCCTCTGTTCCTGTTCACTTTTGAATATGGACGAATTAATTGAAATTGTTCGACAACATAATGTGATTTATGATACAAAATCTAAACAATATAAAGATCGATCTTGTATGTATTTTCTTTATATCGTCTTCAATTAAAGAATGTACTAGTTCAAACTGTGCTTTCGACAATCTGAAATACTGATGAAATTTTTCATCATCGTTTTCAAGCTCTTTAATGAGACAATGAAACTCGCCATTTATTTCTCTCTTTCTATTGAGTGGATGAATCCAATATCTTCTTCTCGTTCTTTCTTTTTATAACAAAGTTGCCAATATCATAAATTGAGTATCTTCTTCATAATCTGAATCAGGATCGGATAACTCATGGGAGAACATTGAAAACGTGTCACCTTTCCTAGAGCTACAGCTGTACTGATTCAAAATATCGTCAGAAGGCGTCAGAACATGACATATAAATGTGAACACTAGCCATCACGTCACACTATATTTATATTTGTAAAGACCTGACGGAAAGCGCCACAAGTTGGAAACCATGTTTGATTTTCTCCGTATTAAGTTGTAATTTTAGTAATGAAAATGTAACATGAAGTACTTCTTGGATACCCACTGTTTTCAATTTGTTGTGTTAATATTTTTATAGCAATAAATATGCCGGTGTTTTTATTATGTAGCATAGCACTTGTCAATAGAGTGTTTTTTTTTCTTTTTGGCTTTCGCGGTTTGCGTTTAGCCACGGACAGGGTAAAAGGTAGGGAAACATTAAAATTTATAAAAAACCGGTATATTTTAAAGTTTAGGAAAAGGGTCAAAATAGTAAGTAAGCAATACATATATAATACTAGATACACCACTTTAAAATTTGCAAAACAAATACAAATACAAAATATTAATGAATACATAAATAAAATACGATTATATACTAATAACAAAAATTAAATTTTAATATTATTTTCCAGTAACAATATGGCAAGAGTTTTATAAATAGAAATATTATTACCAAATAAAAGAGTACTTATACAGGTAGGAAAAGGGACACGGAGGGTTATTAATAAAGATAAAAAAGATGAGCGGTCATATTTAAGGCAGGAGAAAAATATATGGTCAATATCACCAACATCAGTACCGCAGTCACATAAATTACTATCAACTTTATTTTTATTACTCTTGCAATTTACATTCATGAAGTAGTTCTCTACATTTAATGAGGATTGGAGAGATATTCTTAGATGCAAACGGAAATTTAGCCAACGCTTGTAAAACTTTTTGAGTCGGAAAATATGACGGTTTTTCTAAGTTTCATAATCAAAACATATTCTAACGATTTAAACAAACCGTAACATTCCCTGTAAAAACTGATGTTTCTGGAGGAAATTTAATTTTTTCATGAATTTGATACTGATGATGATATATTCCAATACCCACATTACCATAACGATTATGTTTTGATGCATCACAATATAAGTGGTGCCAATACTGCCAGCCGTTTACCTCCAAAACAACATTGAAATGACTATTAGCAGTATTTCTTGGCAAGTCTAAGTCAAAGAAGATTTTGGGAGGGATGATCAAGGATTCGTAATTTGAGCAGAAAAGTGGCAGATATGCAGACCTATGACAAGGCGCTTGAAGAGATTCAAATTTACGGAAACTTATGACAAGACACGGAGGAGATTTATGGGACCAGTATGGTGACGAATCTACATATTCTGATAATTTTTGTAATTTTGGGTAGAGAGGGTGATTTAGAAGTTGAAATGCACGGAATATAAATTTGTCACTTAAGTATTGCCTTCGAAGTTTAAGAGGTGGTTCTGAGCATTCAATTTGAAGGGCGTTATTGGGGCTAGAACGCATTGCGCCCGTAACAATACGAAGAGCTTTAGTCTGAATTACATCTAATTTGCGTAAACCAACCACATTGCACGGTTCCAAAAAGAACGACCCGTAATCAAGAACGCTTCTAATAAGCGCATTATAAATTAGTTTAAGGTTAAATGGATGAGCACCCCACCAAACCCCTGCTAAACATCTTAGAATATTGAGTAATTTTTCACACTTGGCAACTATGTGGTACATATGTGGAAGCCCAGTTAATTTCTCATCTAAAATTAAGCCTAAGAATTTCGCATGTTTGTGAACAGAGAAATCAATGCACCATCGTAAACCACATTAATAGGCGGAGGGCACCGCATTCTAGAGAAAAGAACTACAGAACTCTTTTCTACTGACAAATTTAGTCCGTTATTATCCAACCAGGTCTTTAACAAGTACAAGGCGGATGATAATGAAACACATAAATGTTGGATGTTAAAATCTGATGTATAAATGACAATATCATCAGCATATTGTAAAATATTACAACTATTGCCCATCGATCCCACTAAGTCATGTGCATAAATATTAAATAATAAGGGGCTCAAAACAGAACCTTGGGGTAAACCGCGCCATACTAACCTAGATTTCGTAGTTTCGCCACAAGTAACACTAATGGACCGTTCATATAACATATTCATAATGAGATTAACTACCATAATAGGTACTTCAAGAGAAATCAATTTGTTTCTGAGGATAGGCAATACAACATTATCATAGGCAGCTGTAATATCTAAAAACGCGGCAAGAAGAGATTTATTAGAAGAAAAAGCTAAACGAATATCACTAGTGAAAATACCTAAACTGTCCGCAGTGCTTCTGCCTTTTCTGAATCCATATTGAGTATTCCCTAACAACCCTTTGCTTTCTATGAACCATTCTAAACGGTTTTTTAACAAATGTTCAGCTATCTTAATAAGGACCGAAGAAAGTGCAATTGGTCTATAAGAAGAAGCAAAATTTGGAGATTTATTGGATTTTAAAATTGGAATTATATCCTGAGATTTCCAGGCAGAAGGAACAATACCGGTCAACATCATGGAGTTAATTATGGACAAATAATATTGTAGGCTGGAGTCATCTAAGTGACATACAAATGAATATGGAATACCATCACTACCAGGGCAGAGTCCCTCAATGTGGACAGTACACCTTTAAGTTCATCAAAGCTAAACGGTGCAGATAAAGAACATTCGTCCATTACAGGTAAAGATAATTGGCTGGATAAACAGTTATCTAAGGGGACAAATGGAGGAGCTAGTTTATCTACAAAGTCCTCAGCTACCTGCTCTTGAAGATGAGAGATATTCGTTTCCTTAAAAGCTGACCTAAATCTTTTGATATTACTCCATACAATTGTTGGAGGAGTATTAGGAGAAATGGAAGAGCAAAAGGATCTCCAACCTTCCCACTTTTTTTGCTTGAGCAATTTTCTTGTGCTAGTGATGATTTCAGATAAAATATTAAAATTTTCCTCTGTAGAATTAGCACAATATCGTTTTTCAGCTTCTTTTCTTTTCTTGATTGCTGTTGAACACTCGCTATCCCACCAAGGAGGAGAAGGAAGCTTAGGGTTTCGACGACCTTTAACTGGAAACATTTCCCTAGCAGTTTGTACCAAAAGAGAAGCGAATGCTTCAGAACATGCAGACTGATTACTATGAGTTACCTCAGGGAGACTCGAAATTTTCTCCTCTACTTTTTCTTTGAATAAATTCCAGTTAGCATTATCTAATTTGAATTGCATTCGTGGGGTTCGGAGATGGGTAGATTTACCAATTGATGGAAAACTTATATGAATTGGATAATGATCACTACCAAAGGTTGAAGATAACGTGGTCC
This sequence comes from Leucinodes orbonalis, assembly GCA_019425675.1. Lineage (NCBI taxonomy): Eukaryota > Metazoa > Arthropoda > Insecta > Lepidoptera > Crambidae > Leucinodes > Leucinodes orbonalis. Next base: position 32,382 of record PQWD01005206.1, on the reverse strand, counting down.
AAGTTAAAGAGGATGCTAAACTGGGAGAGCAGATCGAAATGTCTGGGGCGCTGACACCTTCATGAGAAAGGGTACGTCGAGTTGGGAGACCTGTATTTAAAATACATAAATTATGTTCATCTATGAAATCTAAGATTCTACTACCATAATGATTGGAGTTTGTACTTCCCCATGCCTGGTGCTGAGCATTAAAGTCACCTAATATTATAATAGGCTTAGGAAGGCCTTGAATCAAATTTTCGAATTCGTCAAAAATTACGGAGGAAGGGTAAGGAATATAGATGGACACATATGTAACGTTATATATCCGAGCAGCTACAATGGAAAAGTCATGATTTTGTCGTGATATTTGAATGTTAGAAAATGGAACCGAATTATGAATGAGAATTGCAACACCACCATAATTATCAGCTCTGTCTTCTCTTACACAAGAGAAACCAGATACTCTAAAAATGGAGTCGGGCCGAAGCCACGTCTCCTGAAGCGCAATAACAGATGGATGAAAGTTGTTAATAATATAAACTAGATCGCTTTTTTTACTGGAAATGCTACGGCAGTTCCACTGGATTATTGACGACAACTTGGCCATCTTGAAGATAATGCTTTTCTAAAATATTCATAAGGGGAACGGCTACGTTGGACGGTGAAGTTAAGTAATTGGACTGAGACAATGATTTAATGAGGGCAATTATTAGCTCTTTAATGGGCAAATCAGACAAAGAACTCTTTTGGCTATCATCTATAAAAACATGTTGACTTGAGGAAAATTGGGGATTATAGTCCTTGACCAAAGCATTATGGCTGATACGATCATACCCTTTTCCAGGCTTGTGAGGACTTCTTGGTTTCAAAAAAACAGTTTTTTTATATGAATTTCTATCTAAGGGAGTTTTGTTGCTAGTATAATTAGGTATCTTTGAACTAACAAATTTCTGCTCAGGCGGTGAAGAAACAAGAACATCTGCATACGATTTTGTAACAGGGGGGTGTAATTTAAAGGCTTCAGCATATGTCATACATTCTTTTGCCATAGTTTCCTTTATATTTCTTTGTCTATAAAATTCTGGACACTTTTTGCTGGTCGCAAAATGGGAACCAGAACATAAACAGCAAGAGAGGTCATCGTCATGAACAGAACAGCTATCTCCTGAGTGGCCCTGACCACATTTAAAACAACGCGGTGACGACCTACATTGACTTTTAATATGACCATATCTACAACACTGAAAACATTGAATGGTAGGATATATATACAAATCAACAGATAATGAAGTATAACACATAAATACTCTCTTGGGTAAAACCTGACCGTCAAAAGTTAATACAATTGTCTCAGTTGGAACGTACTCAGTTTTGTCATTTAAAGATGATTTTCTTTTTAAACGTCTCGCTTTTATTATATTACCACACCCAATTGGCACTGAAACATTACGAATTATATCATCATCAGACCAATCTATAGGGATACCTCTTACAACTCCCATTCGAGTAACATTAGAAGTCGGAATAAAAGCGTTGTACCCATTACGTTTTAAAACATTACTGATCAGAAATGAATTGGCATCTTCGTGTGATGAAAATGCAACTGAAAGCCGATTCCTGCCTATTTTTTTTAAGCTACCATTCACTATATTTTGGATTGAATTTTTTTTTAAGAAAGAGCCAAATAAAACCGGATGCAAAGTTTTATTATCATTTGGAGAATATTGCTCCTTTTGGATGTTAATAACGTATGGAGATAAGTCTGAGGCCAGATAAAACTGCCTACCAGTAGGCTGACGCACTAAACTAACATTAGTTGGTTCGGAGTTAATGACGCTAGGTTTAGTGTTAACAGTAATGGGTGGGTTAATTTGCACTGATGTAGTTTCTAGTAAACATTTACAATCATTTTCTTGTACTGTGCCCAACTTATGCTTTCGCCTCTTCTTGTTACAATTTTTACAAACTTTGAAACAAGAAGACCTCTTCCGTTTTGCACTCTTACCGACATTAGATTCGGAACCGTCCGTGTCTACAAATGAGCTTTCAGTATCTCTTAATAACACATCATCATGTACAGTTACAAAGTTGGAAGGCTGAGGTACCCCTCCACCGGGGTCCTCAGACTCATCCATTGGAATAATAATATGTTAAAAAAAACTTACCAGTACACGTAGATATAAATAACTACACACTAAATTATATAAATAAATTAATATTAACAAATATACATACAAAATACCACTTTTATATTAATAAGAAAATTAAAAATATTTTTTATCAAGAGCAAGAAGAGACGCCTTCACCGTTCGGAGTTTCCCGCGCTTTTTTCCAATAGAGTGTTGTCAAAAGTTATTCGTAATCAAGTGTCAATGTGACATTTGCTATGCGTTCGGAAATTGTCTTTATTTTTAATTATTGTGAGGTGCCTAATGATGTTGTGTTGGTTAAGTTTTTCTTTTTGCTTCTTTCTTGTATTATTATTATTATTATGCTTATTTGTGAGAGCCTTTTCTTCCAAGCTGCTGGCATTTATTTTATATATTTATTTATTTTATCTTTTCATAACGTTTTTCTTATTAGGTAATTATTTATTTGTTTTTAGATATACATATCAATTTATACTTATTTTAAGTTATATACTCTGTTTATATTTTATAATACTATTAACATTATTTTAGAAGGTGATGTTGCAGTCCGGTTCTAATACTGTTGGTGATGATTCGTTTGATTTGAAATACCTCACGGCGTCTGCATCGTCTGAGGATAGTTTTGGCAGTCTGCCTCCATCTTTGGAGTCTTTGCTTGAGGCTAAAATGTTTTCTCCTAAATCTTTCAATGCTGTACATTTAAATGCTCAAAGCATCCCGGCACATTATTCTGATTTATTATCAACTTTTTCTAATAACTTGAATGTTCATGCAATATTGGTCTCGGAAACATTCCTGAAACCCTGCTTACCATCCACATCTTTCTCTCTTCCTGGTTTTCATCTTATACGAAATGATAGGACAGGCAAGGGTGGTGGTGGTGTAGCTATTTACCTAAAAAGTCACTTACCTTTTAAAATAATTAGCAAGTCTCCTTCACTTTTTTCTGAATCATCTGAACATCTCTTTGTCGAAATCCTTTTTGGACATCTTAAAGTCTTCCTTTGTGTATTCTATAGTCCCAATCTTAGTATTATTTTTCCGAATTTGAATCCCTCTTAGAATCATTTGTGCCTACCGTTGACCACACTATCATCATGGGCGACTTTAACACCTGTTTGCTTAAACAGGATAGTCGGTCTAACTAGTTGTGCTCCATAATAAATTCTTCTAGTCTAAACATTTTACCTCTTGATGCAACACATTATTTTCCACACTGCCAACCTTCCTTGCTTGACCTTATTATTGTTTCATCTTCTGATCATGTTAAAGATCAAGGTCAGCTTCCTGCCGTAGCATTTTCCTACCACGATCTTGTTATCCTGTCCTATAATATCCGTTGTCCTAAACCTAAACCACGTGTGATCATGCAACGTAACTATGATAATATCGACATGGAGACTTTTATGGCGGACCTCCAGAGTGCTGACTGGGATTCCGTTTTTGAAGCCACAACCGTTGATTCTAAACTAGAATTTTTTAACTACATGTTAACTCATTTATTTGACGTTCATGCCCCACTTCGAACTGTTCGTCTTAAGCATCTTCCAGCTCCTTGGCTTACCAATGACATTAAAATAGTAATGGCTAAGCGTGATGCTGTTAAGGTCCACTTTAGGCATAACCCGTCAGATGCAAATCGTTTTAAATATAAGGAGCTCCGTAATTGTTGCAGTAGATTGTGTAGGGATGCTCAACGCCGACACATACATAAATCGGTTTCAAATGGCGATCCTGCTAAAGTTTGGTCTTTTTTAAATTCTTTGGGAATTGGTAATTTAAATTACAATATTCAACCATACATCAACATAACAGAAACGCAATGCGTTAATGTGTGAAAAGTAGGTAACATTTTAATATTTTATCTATTAACCGCTGTGATTCCAGACACTATATGTATCTGTTGAATATAAGCAACTGCGCCGGTATAGGTAAATATAAAATAACAACATACTAAAATGTATTTGTTTCTCGAATAAGATATTTTTTTAGTAATTATCCTTAAATTTAAAGTAGGTCAACATTTTTCTCAGTACAGGGGGTAACCACAGTCTCTTAAAAACAGTATGATTATGATCTTACATCGCCTTTTGGCACCATGGTGTCTGTAGAATAAATTTAAAACTTTCTAATTTTTCAAAGCAATTTTACTGACGTCAGCTCAAAACGTTCATTCAATTTGCACCACATCCATCCACAACGCTTATTTGACCGTTGCGAGATTGTTTAAATGTCATACATTCTCATAATTTTAGCAAATTATTGTTGCGAAAATGATTGTAGTAGTATTTTAAGTACCTAAGTAAAAGGTGATTATTTAAGTGAATGTTTATTGTATGATTCGTAAATCACGCGTTATATGAAACTTAACTCACCGATAAAATTATCAAAATTCTTGCTTGATTGTTGATCACAAACACAATTTTCGAGTTTTTGGAAACTCATGCTAATTCAAATAAGAAGCGAAGGCGCCGATTCGTCTGCAGCTTTGCATTAAAAGTGAAATCTTTGATTTGTTGGAAACCAGATTCATCATATAACCGGGGTGAAGAGTTGAACTAGCACATTACCTAGATATTCACATCCTATATGTATACATCACCCTTTTTTTCGTGTATTTTCATATTGAGGTTACTATCTGAGAAAACATTATAAATGATACAAGGTTTATTTAAGGGTTCATAATAATATATTACATTTAATTTTATTGCATATTGTGCTCCGAAGCTTCATGAATTTTTTAATATGTATTTATTATCACTCGTCGTTTAATGATTGAAGAAGCGTAAAATATGAAAATGTAGTCTTCAGTATCTGTAGAATAAAAAGAAATATAATTTGGTAAATTATCATTAATGATAATAATTATTAAAACGTCTTTTTGAACCTGCCTCTATATTTGAATTGAATTCACAACATACCTACCTACCTATTTTTTGAGTAAGCAGTGCAGTGAGCACACCTGAATAAGATTAGAATTAATTTTTAGGAATTATAATATCAAGAGTACCTATTTATGTTTATGACAACCACACACATTAACACTGGTTTTGTTACTAGTTCTAATGTATTACTCTAAGTTCAAGAAGGATTTATTCATAATAACTTGCAAATAGCTTGTCGGATAGGTACCTAAGTTGATGTGGCCAACTTTTTACATATGTAAATAATATAGGTATGTGGTTAACGCAATCAATTGGATAAGTAGTCTGTCGCTTAAGCCAAAGAGAACACTGTATGTGGCAACAACAACATTAAGCCTAAAGTGGGAACGATAAAATATTTACCGCAGCCATGGTTTGGACTCCAACATCAGTCATGCCCATGGCGGTTACGTGTATAGGGGATTGGACCCTTTGCAGCAGAATACACGTTGACCTTTGATTGCTGATGCTCATTGATTCCCAGGGCACGTAATACACATCATTGCTCAATTTCTCGCTCTACAAATTGATTTTTTTTCATGAGTTTTTGTTTTTATTTGGTATACAAACGGAATGTAATTATAATAACACTTATGTCAAAAACAATTTAAATAACAATTATAAAAAATAATATCCATTGACATTCACACAGCGCCATCTAGCCTCAAAATAAGCATTATCCTGTTATTTAGATACTAAACACCCAGCCTATTACAAAGAAACATACATGTTCATGCACACAAATGTTTGTACTGCCCGAGGATCGAACCCGGAACCCTTGGTGTAATAGCAGACGTCTCAACCATTACATCAGATGGGTCATCAAATAAATGAAAGATTTAACATAATGTGCTTTCTTTGTTGTCCTGTCAGCTGACAAATGAATAAAAATAAGCATCATATTTTACCTCCGAACCAACGATTTCGTATGTTATTGATAATTGTATAAGTTGAGCTAAAGTCATAAGAGTTAGAGGTCCGAATCGTGTAATAGCACCTTGACCCTGTAATTACGTAAAAAATATTTATAATTTTGAGTATAAAATTATACATGATTGTAATAACTTAAGTCTAAAAATTCATTTTGCCATCAAAATCTTTTTATTATTCTAGCTATTTTTTATTTTTGGTCTTGAGAAATTTCATTTCATATTATGAAGTGGTTTTTTCAGGGTAAAATCGAGAAAATTGGCATTTTTTAAATAAGAACCTACTCGTGGTTCAAAGTTTATCCCTCAAAGATGGGGCAAAGCTATACAAAAATCAAATAATTTTCAACCCTAAAAATCATGAAAAACACTTTGCGATAGATCAATAATAAACACATTACAATAATAAAAATAAATAATTTTCAATTATATATAGGGTAAGGTGGGTTCACGGCGTGTGTCACGTCACGGGTGTGTGACGAAGCTGCGAAGGCGCGGTGGGGCGGGCGGCGCGAGTGCTATTAATAAAGTAGTACAAGCTATACTTGCTCAATGCAATGCGATAATTTATTTATTTTGTGATACGGTGTAAGGTTCCCATTAAAATTGGTACAATTTAGGTCATGTGCATATAGATGCCAATTTGTAATTCAAAATTTACACTGTATATGCGTAAATTAAATTACGTATCTTTTTTGTGTGAATGTAGGTACAGCTTGCATATTATTGTGTGCAATGGCAGTCTTTGGATTATTAAGACGCTGTCTCTCTTCAATTCCTGATCATAAAACCTAATATTAAATAGCGAATTTAACTGACGCTTATCTGCAGTCGCATATCATCCGTCCATTTATGGCGGGCATCCCTGAACCCCCCACAGTGGGTCATGCGGTAACGATGCAGCTGTCGAGCTAACGCGAGGAGGCTCAAACGCCAAAGCCATCGGACCGGAGCCGATAATACCAATCCCATTATGCCATTTGAAAAACTGGTTAAGAGAACTCACACAGACATTAGCAGCGGAAAGGTGGACCACGACACCAGGATGCAGACAATCCAGGGAGGCCATGCCATCCCTGAATAGGAAACTGACTAAACGTCTTTTACGCATGAACAGAAAAAGTCTGAAACTGGTAACGAGGACTATCACTGGACACTGCTCACTAAATAAACATTTTCACACTTAAGGTATCACGGACAGTTCACTGTGCAGAGCGTGCATATAGGAGGAGGAAACGGTGCCGCATGTGCTTCTTAGGTGCACAGGCGTAGCCCAGATGCAAGTTTCAAATAATAAAAGACAAAAGCAATCATATACATACATTAAGATAATAAATCAATATACATACCATACATATTATACAATGGAGACAGAAAGGAGTACAAAAGGTTAAGTCAAGGACGAGTAAGAGACAAGAAGTGAGTTTTAACACGGGATTTGAAAATATGTAAGGATTGAGATTCACGAATAGATATGGGAAGGGAATTCCAAAGGCGAATTAAGCGGACAATAAAGGATTTGAAAAATAACTAGAAGAATGAGGAGGAACACTAAGATGAAGTTTACGGCAAGATCGAGGATTAGCACTCATTGTGGTTGAATGGAAATTAAATTGAAGTTTGAGGTAAGGTGGTGAACAAGGATTAAATAAAATGGAGTAACGAAGTGAAAGAATGTGAAGATCGCGACGACGACGTATTAAGCAGTTTAATTGAGCACGGTCTGAGACATGGTCGAATTTACGCAGGCCAAAAATGATACGAATCCAAAATTTTTTAAGACGCTCAGGTGTGTTCAGATAAGCTTCAATAATTTCTGGATAGCAACAGTCAGCGTAATCGAGGACAGGTAGTAACAGAGCTTGTACGAATACAATTTCGGTAGGAATCGGCAAGAAATTACGGAGTCTACAGATAGAACTTGCTGAAGGTTACACTTTCCTGCTCACCTCACCAATCTGTTTATCCCAGGACAAAGAACTGTCAAGGAAAAGACAATACACGGAGGAACAGAACAGCATCACAATATTCTTCACAACTTTACTGTAAGGTACATGAATTCCATCAAACAGAATTGCTGGCTGGAATTGTATCCTGTCTGCTGCTGTCGATGACAATGACTTAGGTCTTGTTAGGATTAATCTGCTTCTATAGGGAGGTGGGCCAGCTGGAATTACCAGCAGGCCGCCAGGGTTCACGGACAATGGTTTACTGCACGGACTGAGTGCGGAAACCAACCTCATTAACATAAAACATAGGCAGGCATGGAAATATGTCGTACCTTACCCGCCCATCTCTATTTACTTGTTCTATTTCTTCAAATACCTTAACCACTGCATTAGTCGTCAAGTGCATTGCGCTTTTACAATGTTATTTGTGACTGCCTCCGTGGTCTAGCGTTCGGTATGTTGCGTGACCCGGGCGTCGTGAAAAATCACTTTGTGCGATTTTCTCTAGTTTAATTAGGACATTGCAGACTGATTCATCTTTGGTGGTCCGAAAAAGAAGATGTTTCCGTGCTTTAAAGGGCACGTTAAGCCGTTTGTCCCTGCTACAATCATAGGATGATAGTCGTTAATATCAGTATTAACGACTATCATCCTTTACATCCTACCTACCACGCGTGCCCAATGCCGCCAATGGTGCCCAATGGTGGGCCAATCGGCATTGGGCCCGCGTGGTGGGTTACAGCTAGGGCTTGCAATCGAACATTTGAATAATAAGTTGTTTCTAATATGGTAAACTTATAATTCCAATATTCAATGGCACTAGTTATACTAATATTGTACAATGGTTTCGTTTAAATTTCGCCGACAAGGCGATACCGCCAGATAATAAAAATACAATTTTAATCTATTAATTATATCCGATGTGCTTTGTCGCTGAAGTGCTGATTTCATTTTATTAAGTAATAATTGCAAGATTTGATTAGTGGCGTTAAGTTCCTGCCGCACGCAAATGGATGGGCCCTGCCCTTCTTTGGTCTTTCTGATTTGGTTTTGAATCTGGACGATCATCGTTGCTGCTTTAGCAAGACACTTCATCATCTCAGTATATCGTCAGTCGATACCATATCGCTGCAGAGACTCTCAAAAAGCCCACGTTTCATAGAGTCGAAGGCTTTCTCGTAGTCCACCAATGCCATGCCAATGTGGCTGGTTGTACTTTTCGGTCTTCTGTATGAGCTGCCTAACAGTATGATGTGGTTTACGTTGCTGTAGCCTTTACGAAACCCAGCTTGCTCCGGTGGTTGTTATTCGCCAATTTCAATGGCGAGACGGTTCGTTACAACAAACGCGGAAAACAACTTTGAAACGTAGCTCAGTTCTGAGCCTATATATACCTATCGGTCTATAATTCTTCAAGATCACCCTTCTTGAAGAATACGACGATAACTCTTCTGGACCATGCCTCTGGTGTAGTTCACTGGTGCATGACGGCATTAAAGAGTCAACTAATGCCCTAAGGGCGGGCTTTCTACTGGCACCGGTTGCTATGAGTTCCCGGGAGAAGAAAGGCTGCCATAAAAATCTGATATTGGCAACGTATAATGCACGCACGTTTTGGATGGACCATCACCTCTCCGAATCAGAAGAAGATCTAAGTCGTATTAACTGGCGCATACTAGGGTTGGCTTATGATGTAAGTTTCCTGGTTCACAAGTCCCTTGTGTGCAACGCTGTAATGTGTCGAGCCGGGTAGCGTCCCTTGTACTAAAACTCACTAACAGGTGCTCCCTGCAGGCGATATAGCTATATGAGCCGACCACGTCACACTCTGAGACTGAGAATAGTTCCAAAGCCATACATGATTCAATTCCGACCTTCTACAATGTTGTAATGGGGGATTTTAACACTAAAGTGGGAGTACGAGATCACGGCGAATCGTGAACTCAATAGTGAGAAATTATTACTGATAATCGAGATTTTGTATCTAATAGATACAATTTGTGGTAAAGTTATCATTTCTTTGCAACTTTTTATTATAATTTGTGTTTAAACAAAGGGAGAAGGGGAGGAAAGGAATGGGGAAGCTTAAGGAGGAAACATTGTTTATACTGCGTATTAAAAGCTTTTTCGGATTATTCAAATAAGGTCCCCAAATTTTCGATTTTCCAAAATTGATCAATTATTGCAAGCCCTAATTACAGCCCGATCTCCCCATAGCTGCGCTGTGCGAGAAGGCCTGTGCCCTACAGTGGGGCGTTATTGGGTGATGATAATGTTGTTATTTGTGACGATATTGAGATTTTTGTTGCAGTTTATCATCTCAGCAATGAATAGTCGCACCCCGATCCTCTTCATATAGACACTGTCATGACTGACAGGACGCTTAAGACCTCGGTGTAAATTTTTGGTATATTTATGGATTTTAAAGTTTTTGGGAATAAGATAAGATACTAATGTTATGTATGTATTTAAAATTCGTTTAGAACTTCTCAAAGACTTTCAACCTGAATAAGTGCTACAGTGAAACTTAAGAATTATTTTTTAAATATAAGTTGATAATTCATACCCCTTGTAAACATTCTAAAAGTAGTAGACTAAGAATAATTAGATGATTCAAGTAATTAATTGCCAGAAGAGGTCCAAAGAATTGTGAGATGTCGTCAGCAAAACTGAAACAAAGTAATTTGACATGTACCTCATCAGCATTGAAAATATAAATTGATTAGTTAGCTTAGTTGATATTTTCTATTTGCCTCGGTTTATGGTTTTAGCGGCATACCCATTCAGTGAGATCTAAATGGTGATATATTTCAGTAGTCTTTCCTGAAACTGATTTATTACAACATAAAATATTACTTTAAGTACCATTTCTTCATGTAAATTAGGAATCGATTTTCGGACTTTAGGCTTGGCTAGCAAAAAAAGTTAGTATACGAGCAGAAAGCCAACGCGGTGGTAAGAAGTTACTGATGCCAATAATACACTAGTGGTCCCGAAACAGGGACCATAGTTTAGTAACTAATTTTTACGTAAAGATATACAAAGTTTATCTATAATTAGTATAGTAGAATAGTTAATAAAAGGTATACAGGGAAAAGTAGCGTAAGACCTCCTTCGGTCCTGATCACAGCTACCTATACTCAAAACATTACTATTATGGCGAGATTAATACGTAAGAATGAGATAACCACGAAAATTTACCAAATACAATATAGATATTGAAAGTTGGTGAACTTTTATGTGTCAGATCACGCATTGTCTATAGTTTTCTGACTTAATTAAGGAGCTTGTCACATCGCTAGAAGTCCCTGATACAAGTTGCTGGTGGAGTGGAGATTCTGAGCGAACACGTGGTGCAAAAACATATATAAAGCGTGCTAGGGAATAGGGGAATTTCATAGATATAGCACAAGATTGTGTTTAGTAAAATGATATTATGACACGGAGAAAGTACATCACGTAGAGAAAGTTAAATATATGTTGCAAATTCGGAAGAGGATTTTGATTTTGAGGTAATTTTTAATACGATAGGAACTCAAACGGAAAGATATAATATATCAAAAGACATATTATGTCTTGTTTTGTACCTAAAATTATGTTTTTCTTTTACTTTTTAACAATATTACCGGATATATATTATTATTGTTCTTTACAATTTTTGGAACTAGCCCAACTAGCAAATAAAGTACTATGTAAATTTAGAATGCTTTTGTCTCTAGCACATTCTGTCGTAAAAAATAATACTTACTTCACGATAAGTAGATGATGTTCGACGCACTCTTTGATTTTTGTTTTTATTATATCATTTTCTTGTTTGTTAAACATTAAATCGCACGAAGCTGTTTCTTCGACGTGGTGAAGTTCCAGTTGATCATTTTGACTTTTCACAGTTGGGAAACTTCTAAGAGCGTGTCGCAGTATCTTTATATGACCAATTATTTGAAACACCATTAAACAAAGGAATAAATCCATAGTACACACAAGGAATGCGCAGATGTATGAAATGTACGTATTTAGTATCATAGTAAAAGTGAAGTAGTTTGCTTGTTCGAAGTTAGGGAACTCGAAGTATATAGAAAACTGAAGTGATATGTTTTCAGGTCTGACATCGCGGAATGCTCCATTTCTGTAATTGTTGTGCAACGGTATCAAATTGAAAGATATAACTCCCGACAACATTTGCACCACCATAAACTGTGTAAAGTAATATGATAATTTGTCAACCTTGCCAGAAATCTGAAAATCATAATTGCTTAATTATAAATGTATTACCTATTTTTATGAAACACAAAGTTGTATTGGAGCAACAGACTGAGAGGCAGGGAATAGAGAAAGATGGTTTTAAATTCAAGCTTTCGGGAGCAAAGCTTTTACTGCCAGCGGCCAAGCAGCAAAGGGGACACTAGCAGCCTGGCCAGCTAATGGCTCTTCTTAGATAAATACAACTATCGCTCAAAAAGATCTTCAATGCCAAGGAATCAAACATGCCAATGGCTTTTGGGAAAATGGATTTCCATGTAAATCTATTTTTTGTAATACTATTTTTAGTAGCGTGCACAGAGATTATAAGTAGGGTATGCAAAATGAGTGACACTAATCGCTAAAACAATAAATAATTTACATTTTTGTCAAATTGCTTGCTGTTGTTGAAGGCAGATCGCCTATTGATTTAAATCTGCAGAGGAAAATGGGCGAACAAGTGGGAATCATTTTATATGTTGGCGATTTTTGGGGTTGTCTCGACGCACAGGGTATGCACTACTTATTATGACTGCAGAACATCGTTGGGTTCGTTGCTTCGTCGACATAGAGGTAATCGATGTTGGTGTGTCACCTGATTTAGCATAGATGTTCATACCAAAGCAATAAGTACCAGTGTAACCCCATGCTCCTTTTTATGATACAACTTACCGTTACTGAGTACTTGTTTTTATATTTGAAATGAATTAAATGAAAATTTTCTGTGAATTCCTTAATAATAACTCCGTATCTTTTGAATGTAGGTAAAACAGCTCTGAACTGAAATAGTTGAAGATTTATAAACATATCGATACCATTACATATTGTCAATTTTATTATGTCAACGTCAAAGTACTTACAACACTCAAAAATGATAACGATAGTGTTATATACACCTCCCCTAAAACGAAAAAGGAGACCTGGGAGAAATATTTTTGAATAAAATATATCTCCCCAACGATGAGTAGGGATGATTGCAATATCAAAAATAACGTATAATACTGGATCCGGTGAGGCCTGCCTAGCATTATAGCCTCCGGCCACGCGCCCACGGTTTTTAGAAGTAGCCGAATCAATTGCATATAATTTAATGAAAAAGCATCGACATTTCTGAAAAAAAGTAGGGTTTATAAGGGTAATTTGAGTCAAGTGATTTCAGCTGAAATAATTATCAATTACCATAATTAGTGGATTAACTCATTTGAGAAATAGGAAAAATCTAGTTTACGTAATATGAGGTGATGTGAAATTAATAGACGATGACAATGTAAACATATCTTTAAGGTATAGGGTATTTATTAAGCTTAGGTACTTTTGTCGTCTAAAAAAGCATTCCCAATGTTGGAAATCTATTGAAACGAATAAGCTACTATTTACATTCTGAATAATTATTTTACTTAGCTCGTATCGATATTTTATATTTGTTACTACTATAGGCTTAATGGTGTGGACTGTTGCCTTCAGATCGGAAGGGCGCAGGTTCAAATCCCGCCACGTACCAATGTGATTTCGAATTTCCCATATTATATGTACGTTATCCGACGCTCTTACGGTAAACGAAAACATCGTAAGGAAACCTGCGCACAACTGCGAAGACATACAAAGGTTGTGCGTGAATTCGTCTAATCCGCACTGGGCCCGCGTGGACGCCTAAGGCCTATACATCCACGTACGGGTAGTCTCGTGCCCCTCGGTGGGGACGTTTAATGAGCTGAAGATGATGACTACTATCGGCACTACAATATGTCCCTACTACTAGTGTGAAACAGTAGTGGGTGGCTTATTAATAGTCATTAATGATAATAATAATCTAAAAATATTTCAGCACTTTTAGAAAGTTTCGAATACTCATTCTAATGGATAAATTCGATAATATGTTGAATCTATCTATCGAATAAGCGGACTAGATCCTTTCCAGTCGTAGTCAAACTAACACCCTTTACGCATATATAATAAAACCTAAGTTATGCTCATCACCATTCTCATGTTTTTTGTAGTTTAAATATTATAATTATCTACTGACATGCTGACATTCATGCAGCGCCATTAGCCCCAAACTAAGCATTAGCCTGTAAAATAAGTACTAAACAACGAAATTACATACTTTAGGTTTTTTCTAATTATACATAGAAATATTTAATTAACTTAAACAAAACCCTCTTAATTATGAAATGATGATTGTCTTATGGCGTATTCATGTTTAATAGTGGACTTAGGTTCCGATTAGACATGTGATCTATAAAGCATGCTTATTTTTAATTCTATGTTCTTGCACTGTTTATTTTACTCATGTTTAAAATTAAATTATGCATTAACACGAAAAACATTCAATAACTGCATGGTGCATTATATTGTAAATAAGTATATACTATATATATGGACCATAATAGTGTAAATGTAGGTACATGAAGAGTACGTACTTATTCGGAATCATGACGATAATTGCATTATTCCAATAAACATAACTTATTTAAATGCAAATATAGAGGTACTACAGATAGATACTGTTATAAGGTAACCACTCAAACCGTAAAACGCACTGAAATTAGTCATTAGCAAATAGTGATATTTATTAAAAGAGAATAAATAAATGATTAGCGAGCAAGGTCTTTAAGACTTCATTTATAAATTGGTAATTGCGTTAGTTAAGAAGGCGACTGTTTATTTAATAGAATTAATTATAAGTACTATTTGGTCATAATGGGACTTTATTTGAATGGTTAGTCTTCACTCAATTTGTTATTTAACCAGCAATTTTAAAATTCATTTCGACTCCTAATGCACTAAACGGAGGATAGTCTTGAAACGATGTAGTTTGTCTCGTTGCATGTTTATATATTATGTTGTCGACTCATGTTGTGTAATGGTGAACGCTTCGGCTGTTACACCAATGGTTCAATCCCCGGACATTACAAACATTTGTGTGCATGAACATGTCTGCTTTTGTGGCCTGGGTGTTTTCTAGGTATTATAATAATTATGCATGTATTTACAAAAATAAGTATAAATTTACGTTTATTCATTGTTTAGAACCTATTTTACAGGCAAGTAGATGTTTAGTTTGGGGCTAGATGGCGCTGTGTGAATGTCAGTGGGTATTTTTTTTTTAGTTAAGGCTGAGAGCCATCTCCCCTCCACACCTGCACGGTGTAACCTAATTGCTTATTAACGGAATAATCAACAAAATTATGATGAAAGCTAAACGTCATCGATTGTCCTGGTGCTGATAAAATAGACATGGGGGATTAGGCCATAAAGTCATTGCGTAAACTCTTGTGTTCAAAAATTATACTATATAGAAAACCGACATCATTAAAAGTGACCCAGCTCCGTGTTCCAAACTATGCAACCTTGACTCGACCAGGCAATGTTGGTTTTGAGGCGCAATTCTTAATCGAGTCGGTACAGTATAATAAAGACCAAACAGATCTGCCATGGACCATGCCATTCCGTTTGCGTTTGATGCGGTTTCATGTAATTGCAGCGATGTTTGCCGGGACTGACTGGCCTTTGTAATAGAGGACTATCATTTTTTTCATCTTCCACTTTAAAATGTTCTGAACTTGACTTTCAATGTGTGGGACTCCCCAACTTCCCGTGGAATTCCTAGCCTTTTATATAAGCTTTTTGTAAATGTTAGGTACCTACATAATTATACTGGCGTGTAACTATGTAGTATGTAAGCTACTCATAATATAAGTACTTAACTAAGATCAACAATAGTTAGTTTATGGTGATCTAAATTAAATACCTAAGTAAGTACTAAGTATATTACATTCCATGGTGTATCAGTACCAACGTATCATGTGGTCTCCCCTTATCACCATTGAGTTGTTAGATGGAAGACCGAAAGTTGCCCCGACGGCTGCGGCTTTACAAAACTCACGGGGAGAACGCAGAGTGCACCTACCTAAACCACTTTTTGGATGCTTTATTTCCTGCTTGGTTATTAGGCTATCCTGTCCTTATAAGCTATCTTACACAGGCTGCATCACCTGATTTTCTTAAAAGGACGTTGACTACGGAGACATAAAAACGACTGTCGAAAAGATGCGGTTGATTTTTAATTTCTTATTAGGTACGTCTTTTCGATTGAAGTCACTAGATGAAGACAAAGAATGATTACTTTATGTAAGTTGACATTTAGCTTTCATTTTCATTTTTTATTGCTTGTACCAGAGTTTATCTTGTTGATTGTCCTAATAAAAAAATAAAAAAGTAATGAATCATCAAATAAGCTTCTCATTAATTAAATTATTCATATATCACATATTATTTGTTT
Source organism: Leucinodes orbonalis (assembly GCA_019425675.1). NCBI lineage: Eukaryota > Metazoa > Arthropoda > Insecta > Lepidoptera > Crambidae > Leucinodes > Leucinodes orbonalis. Next base: position 15,927 of record PQWD01005206.1, on the reverse strand, counting down.
TATTATGCAGCTAATTGCGCAATATTAAACATTTATACATTTCTTTTGATGCAGTCCACATAATTACCTATCTTTACGCAACATGGTAAATCCATACAAGTATTTGGAATGGGAAAGTGAACATGTGTGTGTTTTTCACGGCAAATCTGAGCGATGAATTGACGTAATTTTTTTGTGGCAATCTGCTCTCACCTTTTTAAAGACGGTGTGAATTTTTATGGGATGTTTCGCAGTTTTAAAGATAAGACGCTAAAAATCAACACAAACATTATTTTAAACTAATGTAAAAAATATAACTTATAACACGAATTTAACGGGAGCGAAGCCACGGGCAAAAGCTAATGTGAAATGAATTCAGTGGTTTTAGGGTAGGTACGTATGGTAAATAAAAAAAATTGGAACAGTATTATTATTATCAATTTATTATCACAATATTTAAACCGATCAATCCGTTACATTGAAACAATACACCATTCGTAATGTATTGTAATTACTATTTCTATCAAGCTTTACATGTTTTGAAAATTATTTGTCTATTGAGTAAATAGGTATGTTAGAGTACTGATGCCTTTCTGACTTCTCATATGAATGCGATATTTATTGTGATGACAGTTCAAAAATGGGTGTAATTGAATATTCTAAATTGCACAAAGATGGTTATGTAAAATTAACTATAATATGCGACATTAATTGTCAATACTCCGCAAAAATGCAAAATAAGAGAATGTTGTTTTTAATATCTGAAACAAAGAATAAAATAATATTTTAAAGTGTCCTTGACTCTCTTATCTCAACCCCTTGGCTCAAAACCTCTGACATGAGTCTGGAGAGCCGCTTACGCAGGAATGAATAGCAGTTGAAATGTGACTACATTCCTCGCCATATCTGCTTTCGGTGAAGGCTGATCGTAGATAAAGAGAAGGCGAATAAACAAAAAAAAACTGTTCTTGACAACTATTTGAAAGTGATATTAATATTTTAAGTATAACAATGAACATAATAATAAAGCAGTTTTTTATGAATTAAGCAAAAAAATAGGTTAGGTATCAAACACGGATATTTTATATTTATAGTATAAAACGGCTAGGTACTGAAAGATATTTAGTCATGTAATCAAAAAACGAAACTATTAGTATAATTAAAAATTTCAATGTTTTCATTTTAAACGTGTAAATTGCCTTTTAAAAGCTGACTTCCGCAATTACGAAGAAAAGAAGTTTCCCTTCACAGCTGCAGCGCTGTTTAGCTTCTGCAGTCACATCACACGCTAGTTATTAGTCATGGATGGTTTTCCGATCTTAGCTTCAGCTTGTACACGATCCTGTCACTTTGAGATCATTAGTCTTTTATTAAACCCTTTAACCACCGCCGACTGATATATCCAACAGAAAAAAAAATCTTTGAACTGGAAATCTGGCGGTCAAAAGGTTTAAATTGTATTTCGCTAAGTTATGCAACTATAAATAAATATACCCAAGTCATAGTATCGACTCCGACCGCAGTAAGTCCTAATGCAGTCAGACTGATTTTATCCTGCATTCTGTGAAGCAGGAAACATACCGACCGCTGATTGCTTACATTCATACATTGCCACGGTACTAAATATGCAGATTCTTTCAGTTTTTCGGTCTGAAAATAAATATAAAAATTTACTAAAAAAAGAGCTTTTCATTTAAGTCTCCAAATAGATGAAATCAATGTAGGTACCTATTACAAAATTTAAATTTTATATATGTTTTCCGCAATATTCATTTGCCTGCAGTGGAGTGCACTCCATGTATGCAAATAAGCAATAAGGAGAATCGCCAACATCTTAAATGATTCCCACTTATTCGCCCATTGTCCTCTACAGATTTAAAACCATAGGCCATCTGCTGTCAACAACAGCACTGAATTTGACAAAAATGAAAATTAATATTTTTCCGATTAGTGTCACTCACTTTGCATACCCTACTCATAATCTCTGTGCACGCCACTGTTTGCCTATTGTTTGAGAGTACCCGTAACGCTATTGAGCCACATTCACAAGTTGTTTTCTGGAGTCATCACGACCATCTCACTCGTGGGTTTGACAACTTCCAGCCTCCCTAACAAGCTCGGCTCCGCAAAGGCTTCAGCATCATGGCACCATGTATTACATACTACTGCGGCAGGTTTTACGGAAGACCGGAGAGTATAACCGGCCATTTTGCTTGGCGTTTGTAGACTATGAGAAAACCTTCGTTTCGATGGAGACTTAGGCTATATTGATTGCCGCTATATCTAAGAATTGAGATTTAAGTACGAGAGCGCCACTATGTCAGTACGAGTACATGAAGAGCTCACACAACCTATGCAATTGTGTGTATCCAAATACACCGAGGAGTGAGACAGGGAGACGATACATCTCCGAAACTGTTCATAGCTGCGTTAAAGCTGCTCAATTGGAAGGGTTTGGCGAGTACATTATACACTCATCTTCTATTTGCCGATGATATAGTAATCATGGGAAGATTCAGGTACTATTACCCTGAACAGAGCTTCGTAACAGGTAGGTTTTAAAATGAATCTGGACAAGATGAAAGCATATCTAATATCCATATTGTGCCTATAGATACCAATATCAGTTGGGAGTTTTGTTCTAGAACTTGTAGACGAATATTTGAATACGCTTACTAAGAGCTTCCTTATCTTAATATATTCAAGGTTGCCTAACATGCTATTGAGAGAGCTATGTTAGGTGTTTCTCGATACGCGATAAAATCCGGAACGAGGATATTCGTAGAAGAACTAAAGTGACCGACTTAGCTCACAGGATAATCAGGTTAAAGTGGCAGTGGGCAGGTCATATAGTGCGTAGAACGGATGGCCGATGGGGCACAAAGGTTATCGAGTGGCGTCCACGTAACGGAAATTGAAGCGTAGTCCGACCCCTAACCAGATGGACTGATGTCCTGGTTAAGGTGGCGGGTAGGCTACCCGGGGTAGCAGATGGATGTCAACTGCAAGGGATCGGTCCGCGTGGAAATCATTAGGGGAAGTGCGTGTTCTTGAAAATGAACTTGTTTTAGATCTGATAATGGAGTTTTTAACATACCTCTGAGCCTAGAATTTCAAAGATAACTGACATTTGAATTAACTGTCCAAATATAACAGTTGTAAGTGGACCGTAGCGAAGGACTGAGTCAGCACCCTGGAATTAAAATATATTTATTTACTTTATTAGCTGTAACAAAATTTAACTTAATAACATCCTTCTACATTTTCATGTTTCTTAAAGCCATTAACGAAAAGACCTTAGCTTTCATAGCTCCACCGGATAGGTAAATAGCAAGCGCAAATGGCTCTTAGGTGTAAATGTTCTGCTGCAGGGCACAGTCCAACCTAAACAGCATGGCTATGGAGAGATTTGCATGAGTGTTAACGACTACCACTCTCAGTTGTCATCGGCTTATAACGTTCCACTGCAGGATACACGCCTTCCCACCGAGAACAGCCATGGCGAGAGCACTAAGCCGTATCCGGCACCAACGGTTAATGGTTAAGCTGTGTTTATTGAGTCAGTAGGAAAAGTCAACGGTTGTATCAAATTTTATAGGTATTTGCCAGTTATTTGGCTTTAGGCTCAATTAGGACTTCCAAATATTCGTCAATTTTGAAAATTCCAGTATTCGAATATTTAAGGGACGTTATTTGATTAGTAAAAAATACTTCAAATACTTAGTAGAAACAATGTTTTCTCCTTTTCCTTACCCTTCCCTTGCATTCCTTCCTTCCTTCTTTATAATTAAAACATAAAAGTTGGAAAAAATGATACATTTCATCGCGAATTTTCTCTATTAAATAAAAAATCTATATTATAGGTACTACATTTGAGTACTGAGATCACGATTCGCCGCGTTTTTGTTCTCACACTTTAGCGTTAAAGTCCCCTATAACAACATTGTAGAAGGTCGAAGTTGTGCTTTGTATGGCTGTGGGAAAGTAGGTGAAGTGTTTGTTATTAATTTAGTAGCCTTTATCTTGATATAAACTATTTAGTACCTACCCCTTCCGAACACTCCAACAGCAGTAAACAACAACCGACCAGATGAAACAAATAATTGAACGCTAACATAGGGCCGAACAATTGTGAAATCTCATCTGTAAATCTAAAACAAATAATTTAAACACAATCAATAAAAATATATTTTATATGAAATATAAAAACCATCTGTGTATTAAGAACACTAATTAAGTGATATGCTTAATTGCCGGTGCGTCATTCTTGGTTCAACAGTCTGCTCAAGCAAACATTTTTAAAAAAACATTGCAGGAAAAGTAAAATATTCAGTTATTTTAAAATTTTCAATTGAAACTAATCCTTCATTCGCAACAAGTCATGGTTTCCGACTGGATTTCTGAACCTCAACTCCACTTATTTCTCCTACCATAACAGTTTTGCTTTTAATAAAGTTTAAGTTCCAGAGTGCTTTCACCCCTTAGAGTAATATAACTATACTATTATTGATACTCTAAGTTTCACCCCCATATTGACTTTATGGCAATCCGCATTCGGCGGTTTGTTGCGTCTTTTTCGCACTGCTTCGAGTAGGGAGTGGAAGCCATCCCTGCGTCTGTGTTTACAGAGACTTAAAAGCTCGGTGACTGTAAAGCTAGACTGAATAGATTTTTTAAGGTAAACGTGTACTTCCGTCGGACTCGACATCGCTTACCATCAGGTGAGACTGAGCCCAAAGGTTAACCAAATAAGAATTTTTAAAAAACTAAACTTACTCTATTATTATTTTATGATGTTCAATGCAATCAGCTAACTTTGTATGGGCAATTCTATTTTCTTCTTTTGATCATATATTTCTACATACATGGTTCTGCGTCTGACTGGTGCCTCTTACTTTCAAAGTTATTTCGAGTTGGGGGGACTCAAAATTACTGAGATTTAATCTCAACACATTCACGTGACTATTATTTGAAAAATCATCAAGAAATAATAGTAATCTATGCCACATATTAAAATCCACAATTGTACGAATAAATAGACGTTGTATACTGTAACAAGTTTAAAATGCTCGTGGGGATTGAAACCGGGAAAGCTGTAATAAAGAGATAATTCAAGAGTGTAGTTAGCGTCTCTATTTTCCGCGAATATAGTTTTCCTGGCGTTGTTGATTGTCGGGCTCAATTAAACATTATCATCGCAACCACTGTTATTCCCTCCATAAACATCGTGTAGTACCGAGAGATTCTGCAAGCTATTTCATTCATCTGAGGAAAAATCAAAAAGAGTTTTAAGCAATCTCTCATTAACATTGTCTGAATTGTTATTATTTCGCTTTACTTGTAACATTAATACTCTGTTTTCTTGTCTATACTCTTATTGTGCATTTGTTTGGCCTCTAATTGTTTATGGCAATAGTATTGTACTGGTGTGTGTTTTTTACTTTTTAAAGTGTCATTGTACATAAACGTTGGCAATCCTAATAAGAAAATAANTTTTCTTGTGAGTAATTTGAATTGTTTCAGGTTCGGCAGAACACTCCGGATCTGTACATCAATGCTTCAGTGAAGATTTAGAACGGGTAAAGGCAAATAACGAATAGCATGTGCCGTAACAATTTAACGTATAAAAAACACTAAGTAGACTTTGATATTCTCCATATTTAACTAACTGAACTGTGACCTGTGAGTACGTTGAAGGAAACTCATAGTGATCATATCAATCACTGTAAAAGGTGGTCTTGTTGAACTTTTTTAAGATCGATTGGTTGGTCTTTCAAACATTGGTACTCATCTATTTTTTAAGGTTGAGGGGTAGGATACGTTATTTGGTCATATAGCCAGTGAAGAAGGTATCGACCTCTAGTAACTTATGATGACCAGGAATATTTGAATACCAAGAAGTCATAATCTAAGTAGTTCGTCTGCTCAGATTGTAACAACTTTGGATGCCAATCAACATATTGCTCTTCATTCGTCTAAGGATGGGAGTCAGTAAACTATTCATCCTGCAATCCACACTAAGATGTCACAAATCGGCGGTCAAACTACCTCATATTGAGGCATTGCGCAGGAAAAAAGTCTTTATGTGCCTACCCCAGGGATTAGAACAACCTTTACAGCCCGCCTCCCTCTGTAACGCGGTCTCCACTCCAGAACTCGTCCGCTCCAACGGCCATCGGTTCTGCGACAGATTTGATTAGCCTACTGCCACTTCAACTTGCTGATCCGGCGGGCGATGTCGGTAACTTTAGCTCTCTTACGGATTAAATAAATTTATTTCTGATCTTATCCCCAAGCGAGACCCCGAGCATAGCTCACTCCATTGCGCGTTGAGTGACTTTGAACTTGTGAACCATTCCCGCAGTCAGTGTCCCTGTCTCGGCTGCGCATGTTAGCACTGGTAGGACGCATTGCTCAAAGATTTCTGTCTTTAAGCATTGCGGACACGACGTAACTTGCCGAATGCCACCCAGCCAACTGAATCCTCTAACTCTCTTTTGAAGTTATGCCGGCCAAGTTGGATGGTTAGGCCTAGGACGCCATCGACGGATATCGGTTGTGGAATGACGTGGTCATTGAACATGACTTTTGTCTTGTCACTCTTGTCCAAATTCATGTCCACTGATACGATACAAAGACACACACATACCACGCACGCACGTGCTCACACACACATACACACTACACCACTACACCACACCACTACTGTTTTTTTTTCGTTTTGCTGCTACTCCTATTGTTTATTTTTATATGTGGTGCTGTTTTGTGTCGCCTATCTTGTTTAACATAGTTTCCGCTTAATACTATTGGTTGTATACTTAATTTGACTTACAAACCCAACTTCAGCTTTCTAGCACTTCAGAAAGTAGCCAAACATTTTGATAATCATCAGTGTGTCAGTGGCGAAATCGGTGTATTTTAGGTATCAAAAAAATCTAAAGTATTAGTAGAGCTATTCAATGAGAGTTTATATAGTTAATTTGTTTATTATCGATATCATATTCTGAGAATATGAACTATTTGGTACATCGGAAACCAAATCTATTAGAGTTCAAAATAACGACGAAATACTTCGAGACAAGGTAGGTAGTGTTAATGCGCTTCGCTTGGGTCTCTTGGTGGGGGCATTACCGTGCACCCAGATAAAACGAGTGCTGGTACGATTTATATTTCACTTCTGAACCTGAGCCAATAACTGCTCCTTCTACTTGCTTGCTTATGTCTAACTTTGTTTCTCCGTAAAAGGCCCTCGTTTCTTATTCAACAAACAACGCTAAAAAACGTCTAAAAGACGCTATGGATTTTACTATCATCTGTACTTACTTTAAATATTTAAAGTAAGGACAGTTGATACTATAATGTTGTGTTAGATAAAAAGTAAGAAAATTATACTTAATGCTGTTAAGGTTGCCAAAAACGATTGCAAAATGATTTGTCCCAAGTCAAGGAAGTTCAGCCGGTGATAGTTATGAACTATGTAATGGAGTTCTCCAATAATTATGGCACTTGTGTGGAAAGGCAATGTCACTCTGTGGAGCCAAATTGGCAGTGGTACGTGCTCGTCGAATGCCTCCCCAGGCCAAGCGCCGGTCGGTCTTAAAAACTTTCTCAGACTTTTGATGTAATTAACATTAAGTGCATTTTCTTTTCTGGAACAAAATATGTAGTTAAGATGTAGTTAAAGTAGGTAGGCAATGCCATCATAAGGTTATAGAAATCCTGTAAACGAGAATGGAAATAAAGGGGGAATAGTGGTCCCGTCTGCCCTTACCAAGTTGCCACCCACCTCTACTCCCAAGGAGCAACGAGTACTTACGTTGCCAACCTTTTAAAATTTTGAGGCTTATGAAAATAAAGGGTGGGGAAGTGAGGTTTTAGGTGTCCAGTAACTTTACTCACTGTAAACAGGGCTCTCCTAGACTTGTCTAACTTAAAAAATACTTAACTGCCTGAGCTATTTTTTATTGAGAAGTTATTAATTGAGATGCAATAAAACAATTTGGTGAGCCAACCAAATACAGCATTTAAATAATTTTGTCAGCAACTCAGCATACAAAGATTTTGTCTGCAATAATACAAATCAGATCAACCTGTTATAGGCTATAAATTTATTTAACTAAATTTATATGTGATCATTATTATTTTAATTTAATGTAATTTATTTAATGTTGCGCTCTTTAGTGTATATAATATTTTGTATGTTAATGGATTAATAATATTTATATATAATAAATTTTATGAAAATAAATTGAGAAAACACTATTATTTTTCTTTTTCCAATACATATTGCATTCAACTTTAGAAATAAGGGTAAGTAGCATCGAATGGATTAAATATAGAGAAAACTAAAGTACTGGTTTAGGTTTTGGAATTTCTTATGATGAATAGCAATCCACCATTTGTGTTATTATAAACTTAAATCAAGTACATTATTACACTGATAGGTTAGGGAATACAAATATGGAAATGTGTTTTTTGTTTTTTTTTTCTCGTAAAGCGGGCGTTTTCGCAACTAACTTTTGCAGGAGGGCTGCCAGTTCTCAGAGAGTGGTTACATTTTAAAACCTTTGTGAGAAATGCGTCTATTTTGCGCATGACAAGTAAAATATTTACGCTACGTTTCAATTATGCAGCACTAAATGAATTTTTCTGCTTACTCTCTGAATGCTTGCCAAATTGTATAAATCAGGAATAGTTTATTGGTTATTAATATGCGGTACAAAAATAATTACAGCTATCCAGAATGACATAAATAGCTGATTGATTTTGAATTTTTTATTGTTTGTTTGTTTTAAAAAATAAAAATACTATGCTAACCATTTCAATACCCTTTCTTATTTAACGCTATGAACCTATGCCTAAATATTATTTACTTACTCCATTTTTGTTGTTGCTTAGAAGTGTGGTATTTAATTAACACTGAGTAATAGGAAAGCTCAGTTGCAAGATTTAATGAGCGAATACTTGTGATTAATACAATTCATATGAATAATTGTATAATAACACTGATTGCTAGATAATCATCATAAATTGGATTTTAAATATTATTTATGCATGATATTGTGAGATTTGCCATATGCTGTTGTTAAAAATGTTAAACATAGGAATCTTTCAGAAAATAAATCGTAACCTTCATAAACTTTTAATACCCTTAACTATAGAGGTAGTCGAGTTGTAAGATTTTAATTCTTTAGCGATGCTTATTCAAATGGATAGGTATGCAACATTTCTTTAATTTATTCATAACGCTCAGTTACAGCATGTTTGTCAAAAATTCTATTGAATTTAATTTTTTAAATTACCTCACCGCCCTCATTTTAAGGGATGAGGGGCAAAAATCATATATGATTATTTTTTGTTGGTTGTATACTAAACTTAGATTTCTTAATATCAGCTTTCTAGCACTTCAGGAAGTAGCCAAACATTTTTATGATCAACAGTGTGTCAGTAACGAAAGTGGCGTATTTTAGAATTTAAGATATTAATAAAATCCAAAGTACCTATTAAATTGAGTCTTTGTTTATTAAATTAGTCCATTATTGACATCATATAGGTACTGAAAATATGAACTATCTTGTACATCGGGAATCAACTCTATGATAGTTCAAAAAACTACGAAACATTTCGAGAAAAGGTAGATAATGCCGTTGCGCTTCTTCTTTTTTATCGGGTTGACTGATTGCTGTTGGCCGCAGGTGGCCTTCACAGCTTCACCGAAGAATACCCTTGCGCTTTGCTTAGCTCATCTTGGCGGGGGTACTACCGTGTCCCCAGATGTATTGGTCACGTTGTCTGCTTATATATTTGATGGTGACTGTACCTATATAACCGACTCAGTCTACCACCTAGTACAGTGGTAATGCTTGTGTTCATAGATTATATATTTAGATTATCCCAGTACTTAACTACTCAATAGGTATTTGTTTATAGCAATGATTGGAACAATCAATCTTTGTATTCATTCATATTTGTATTTATTAATTTCTTCATAATAAGTGTTTTTCATGTTGGTTAGGTTGGGTTGGAGCTGTAACCTCAACACAAAATAAACTATTTTTAAAATTCTGAACGACATTGATTTACTATTTTAGTTATGGCCACTATAAATCTTTCGTAGCTCTGTGGTAAATTAAGTTAATTGATTTGCGAGAATGTAGGCGTAAAATTTATAAATTTTCTAGGAAATTAATCAATTTACCTTGAAGATCGACAGCTTTTAAGTGAACATCAACCTGCTTCCCCAGTGTTTTGAGTCATGACTGGGCATTTAATCCACATATTGAGTGCCAATACTAGAAGCTGAGTTTCATCTAAGTATATTTTTAAAATATTTTCTCTCGTTGTACCTTAGTAACAGATAGAACGTGAGTACTACAAACACCCAGACCTGACAACAATATCATCAATTTAATTATGTACTACTGCCAGAATTGAACCCATGACCCTTGCATCTCAACCGGTAGGTACGCATATCCACAGTGCTTGCAATAAGTCAAAAGGATTATAAAATGACACGAAATATGAAATGCTTACCATCATCGCAGTTCTATCACGTCACTTTCAAAAAACTTCATAACACAAAATATAACCGACCGTGTCGTTCACAATCAAAACTGTATGAATATAACTACAAGTTAACACTTCCACAGTGTTGCCACCTTAGTTTTAGAAATGGGGCGTTTTGAGAAGTTAAAAAGGGCTAGATTGAGCATCAATAGATTTTCCGTTCTACAAATGCTTAAATAATCATGTCATGAAGCCGTTTTTTTAGAGCGTCTAAAAAACGTCTTCATGGCCGATGATATAGTAAAAAAGTTGTTAATGTCGAAAACTTCATACATTGGTTAATATTTTCAAGACAGCGAAAAAGAGCTAAATCGTTAAAAAAGGAGTTCACCCGTACTAAAAAGTGCTAGATCTAGCCACAAAAGGGCTGTACTTCCAATTGTAGTAAAAGTTCGCATTATCAAGATGGAGTACTGTTTATATATTAGTCTCTAATTAATACCTTAGGTAATTACCTGTCCTTTTTTCTACAAGCAATACGTAAGACGTCATAGCTGGCGTGTGCGACCAGAGATAAAGAGTCCATTGACAGTTATTTTAACTTTGACATTTGTGTCATCACACTTTTTAGAGTTTCTATTATTTATGGTGTCACGCTTATCTATTCAAATCCTACGAGTTTTATAGTATTGTACGTCAACTCTAAAAAAGGATAAAAAGAAGTACTAAATAATTGTGCTAGCCGTGTGAAGTTTCTGTGAGAAGAAAAATACGAACTTAATAAATAAATATAACCTGACACTCACTCAGCGCTATCTAGCCCCAATTGGTTTATATTATATAATACATACTTTATAATTTCCTTTTGTACTACCCAATGCATTTTTATGAAATTTTATAAAATATGGAAACATTGTTTTCGAAAATGAATGGGAATCACTTTATCACTTTACTGTACTTGAGCACAAGATGTGTCAATAGGTTGATGTGTAAATTTAAGAAGGCCATCGATACATATCGAACCGTCGCTTTTTAGTAGTCATTCTAATTTGGTCGGATAATCGATCGTATTTTTTTTTTTTATTTTTGTTTATATCTTTTTAAATACGGAATATTTTAAGGTGAAAATTTTCAAATTATTACTTGACAATATGCACATAATCATGGTTTACAATCGCTCATCTTAGATTGAACCAGTTTCTTGTATGTGAACGTCAAAAACATGATAGGTTTTTTGTTTAGTTTTTCTCATATTACTCAACAACTAATGAATGTGCACTATTGAAACTTGCTGCACATAATCTGCGTCTCAAGACGGATCAAATGCAATTTTTTATGAGCTTATCGGCCTTTTTATAAAGAGGCTATATTTTTTTTCTCATTTCTTAAAAAATCGCTATAACTTAAAATCTAAGATATTTTTCTTGTTCAAAATTCCGGCACATATTGGCACATGTAAGAGCTATTTATGCAATTTTTTTCATAAACGCACATGCAATAGTTTTCGAGATATGCGATTTTGTAAAACGTTACCCTAGCAGGAAGATTAAAAAGTTGAATATTTCAAAAACCTGAAGGCGCACATATATAATTTTTGGCGCACATTCATGCACACACATAAGCTTTCTAACGGACTAATTATTTTTTCTCTCCGATGTTTTTTTAAAAATTTTCCTGCTAGAAAAACGTTACCCTAGCAGGAACCGTTTTTTTCGATTTATTCCAAAACGGCTGGATGCACATATATAATATTTGGCGCACATACATAGTAAATAGAGCACAAAACATTGGTACCACTCATATCACTCTAGGACATACTTTCCTGCTAGGGTAACGCACACACTTTATATGGCGCAAATGCGACCCCGCATGGAATGGCTCCCACCTTTAGGCAGGAGCGCCCCAGTACCAGTTTCTTCCATTTGACCGCATTCAAAGACGAGCTGCTCGAATCATCAACGATCCGGATATGTCTGATCGGCTGGATCTTTTTTGGTTTGCGTAGAGATGTGGCTTCACTTTGCATCCTCTATCGCGTATGTTATCATGGGGAGTATTCGGAGGAGTTATTCAGGCTCATTCCAGCTGCAACATTCCACCACCGTACTTCGAGGACAAACTCAACATTTCATCCTCACCACCTAGATGAATGGAAGTCCTTGATAGTACGCTTTTGTCGTAATTTCTTGCCACGGACGGGAAAATTGTGGAATCAGTTACCATCTGAATTATTCCCTGAGCGATAACACCTCGCGAACATAGTTCGGCAACGCATTCCTTTGCCCTCTGGTATTGCCAGTGTACAGTCGCCATCAGATACATATGAGCCGACAAGGTGACCAAATACATCTGAACAGTTTAAATATCAATAACTTCTATACAGTACAAGTTACCATTAATATCTTAACAACAACCGCTTCATCAATATCTGAGCATGTGCTTGTCAATAACTTCTATACACACAACTTTTCAATAATATCTGAATACTAACGTCAAATGTATCTAAAATGATCTAAATATCGAAACTGTCGGAATTTTTGTGACTTGTTAACTACCAATTGAATTAAAAACTTTTTGGATAATACATGTATTAAAAAATGAAATGACGCTGGCAGTTTATAGAAGTTTGAAGATTTTACTCTTGTCATCACTAATTATCTACTGCAATTACAAATACAAGCAAGCATTGCGTCAGTGGCTCATTGGTGTGGACTGTTGCTCTCCAATCAGGACGGTGCAGGTTCGATGCCTGCCAAACACCAATGTCTTTTCAAATTTTCGAAATTATAATTATTTATATGTACGTTTCGCCGAGACCAGTCAACTAGGGACCTTCTTATGCCACACACTTATGAAGTGAGGCCATCAAGAAACACGGTGAAGCTCTTGCCGTGTCTCTCGATATCTCTAAGGCATTTGACAGAATTTGGCACGTCAGCCTTATTAGCAAGCTTCCTTCATTCGGTATTTTTGATGGCCTTTGCACCTGGATATCAAATTTCCTGAGTTCCTGAGTGAAATAGTCTTTGATGGCTACTGATCTGACCGCCAGGCTGTCGACACCAGTGTTCCTCAGGGTTCGATCCTATCCGCAACTCTGAATGAAAATGATCTGCTTATGCCCGGTATTATTGGGTACGCAGATGACGGACATAAAATCTATCGGATGCAAGGGCCAGTGAGGTAGGAATCCAGTCTTGTCAAGAGGCTATGGTGAGCCGTGTGGACGCGTCCCTTCAAGCAGTATCCTCTTGAGGTGATTTTTATCTAAACTTGCTTGAAAATTTGAACTTGCTTGGACTTTCCGGAATCTAGCTGTTAAAGCAAACAAACAAATGGAACTCGTTGCCTCCTTGTGAGTTCCCAGAACATTACCGGGCACTTTTAAGGCAAGAGTGAAAATACTGTTTCTAGACAGTCGTGGTCCGTCTTCGACCGCATCATCACATACCATCAGGTGAGATGACGGTCAAATGCCTGTCTATAGAAGATAAAAAAAATATCCGACGCTATTTAGATAAGGAAAACATCAGTGTGAAAAAATTCGAAGGTTGTGCGTGAAGTCAGCCAATGGACGACCACAAAGGCCTAAACACACTATACGGGTAGGCGCAAGTCCCTAGATGGGGACGTATGATGATGATGATAATGAACTTACTAAATAATTATTATCACACAAGGTCATTAACAGTTTCTGAATAATAATTAATCCAGTATCAAATTGATTATCCAGAGTCTTTCTTAACTGAACCGAGCCAGAGCCGAGACTGACCATCCCCACTTGCGCAGATAGCCTAGCAGTGGTTCAATGAGATACCGAGACGTAATTGTTGATGTGACTTATTCTTACAAATTTGTCACATCAAATGAAAATAATCATTATACGCCCACAGTAGTGATTGATTTTATCTTTTTCTTTTAATGTCATGTAGTCAAGAAATGTCAAGTGTAAGTGTAAGCAGATAAATACTGGTTTATATCCTTAGTTATACTTGACATTTTGAGTGTTCAGATGTTATTGAAAAGTTGTGTGTATAGAAGTTATTGACAAGCACTTACTCAGATATTAAGAAGCGGTTATTGTTTAGATATAATGGTAACTTGTACTGTATAGAAGTTTTTGATATTTTAAACTGTTTAGATGTATTTGGTCACCTTGTCTGCTCATATATATGTGATGGCGACTGTACATGGGCGACGACGTCATTTACCATCAGATGAGCCGTCTGCTGTTTTACCCGCTATCACATAAAACAAAATAAATGCGGTTCTTGTTTTTTTTTCCGTTGACATATATACTAGACACAGACATCAGAATATACATTAGACTGGACAAACCGCCAAGTTTATAGGCAGTCCCAGTGTCGCAATTTCTTTTCGGTTCTTACTGTGAAATTTATTATATTTCTTGGTAAATTTACTGATTCTTGCGATGATGGCATGTTATAATTGCACAAGATGGCATTTGGAAAAAAACGGTAAGTTCTTCTAATATTCGTGCGTCTTGACTCGTCTCACAGAGCGTAAACTGGTAGCCAGTGTATGCTCGTTGAGCTTACAGTTGTCGCACTTTAAACGCGGCTTGCCCCATCTCCTGTATTGGAAAATCTGTGATACCTAGATATATATTTTTTCAAGTTCCATGTGAAAATCTTAACGCGGTTCACCTAATACTTCCCGTTAAGATTAATGCGAACAACTATGAACTCAAGAGATATGATTCTGTATTTTAGAAATTTAAGAAATATTACCTTCTCTATAACGATCTCACTTCGTATGAATACTGTAATAGGTTGGCTAAGGCATTCACCCCGAATACTGGGTCGTAAACTCGGTATTAGTCTCTAGTTAGGTACCACCAAAGTGCCAAATGTCGTGCCAGTAAAATAAGTCATCAGCCGCACATTTTCAATTCTTCAGAGGTAGGCAAAATAACATTGATTTACTTGATTATAAGTGTTGTCGACGGAACACACCGTATGACACTGTCTTACGCTATCGAGCCGAACTGCAGAAGCATGAACCTTTCATACTTAATCTTTTATAATTACCTCTTCGTTTCTCGGATGAACTTTTCTGACTTCAGTCATTGGGTTTTCGCACTGTGCGCTCTACCTATTTACATACACATCAGCTTGCTTTATGTTTATCCTTATTTCATAGGATAAAGTTCCTGATATATTCATATTTCTAAAAAAAACTTGAGCTAATCTTAAAATACGTAGCACCTTTTCCTTAAGTTAGTCTACCCAAAAATGATTAACTCTCAGACTTATCATCAGCAATTCAAACATTTGTCTTACACCCTTCATCAATGACTCTGGTGTGGTGCGTGTTGACGGAAGACCAGTGCTCTGGGCCTCGTTTGTTGTTCGGAGGTTGCATTGCATCACGGCCGGTACAGTGAGCTTGCGCCCTCGAAAGGTCTGGATTAGAGATCCA